>JASDQU010107796.1:12945-32194 GCA_032191745.1 Picea mariana
ACTTAATGATTGATCTCAAGTTAGGCTATTTAAAATTTTCTTTTCCTAAAATTGATTTCGGAATTTTTTAAGATAATCAAAATAATTTTAACTAAAGTATCAGACTTCGATCAAATTTGTTCGCTTCAAGGTTAAGCATATGCAACATATTAATTTAGGGAATCCATTGTTGGTTTAGGTTGTAAAAAATCATCGGAAGGGGAACTAGATAACATAGTATGATATATAGATATGTATGACAGCCTTACAAATATCATAGATATTTCTTCACTTCCAGTGAGCCTATTCAGTACCCTCGGTGAAGTTATCTACTTCTCCCATTGAATTTCATTTCACTGCTTTAATTAACACTTTTGCATTTTGCTGAGATGAGGGAAATCGATATACGAATTTCCTTTCATCATCTCTTTTGGATAAGATGGGGGAAATCAAATTATGAATTTCCTTTCACCATCTATCTTCTAATTTAATACTTTGAAGTGGGGGCAATCAATTTGTATGTAACATAGAAAAAGTAAAATGCATAATATAATCTAGTCTATCGGTGGACCTCGGCTCTAAGGAAACCCTAGCCCAAATTCGACACAGACTGTTGCAGACTAGCCGTAGAACACTGGTGCGACGATTCTTTAGCAACCAGTGGAGGACAATTGACTCCTACTAACACGTCAGAGTGGGCACAGAAGAGGGGGGGAACCCCCCTCATATAGCAATATCGCCGCCAACGACCGCTCTAGCACTAGAGTGAAACACCCCATGTTCAAACCGCCCTTACAGGTACGCGAACAACTTCTAGCTAGAGAATAAGGCCTCACAAAGGAGATGGAGATGAAAGCGGGAACCTACCATCCAAAGGCACCTCATGGATGGGAGCCAGGTAAATGCATACCACAAATGGAGAAAACACCAAGATACCTTATTAGCTCAACCAGAGTAGGGGAACACACCCAATTTATGAGAGAACACGCCCTCATTGGCAAGTTCCTGGGTCTCTGGCCAATAGAGAGGGATCTTAACAAATGGATCAAGCACTAGTGGAACCCCAAAGGGGACTATGAGGTCCAACTTAGCTCCAAAGGCTTCTTCACAATCATCTTGTACAATCTAGAAGACAGAGACAGGATATTTGAAAATGGGTCATACTTCTACAACTGAGCAGGGCTATTCTTATGCTTCTGGACTGTAAGATTCATCCCTGACAAGGAGGACTTCACCACGGCCCCTATATGGATCTGCCTATATTCCTTACCATAAGAGTTTTGGCTGGAAGAGATTCTCATGGGCACAGGGAATACTCTAGGCCAGTATGTCAAAGCTTCAGAGGCCACAAGGCAGAGAAAATATACTTCATATGCCAAGATCTATGTCTACATGAACATTTCCAAGGAACTACCTGGAGAGATGACTCTTGAATACTAGGATGAGGACTGGAAACAAAATCTAGATTATGAACACATTCCCCTTTGGTGCAGGATATGTCATGAGCATGACGACCTCTTCAGAGATTTCCCACTGATCAAACCAGCCACCAAAGCAAATGACACCACACAAAAATATGGCTTCACCACAGTTGCAGTAAAGAAGAGAAACCCTCCAAGGAGGCAGATCCCAGGCCCCAGACAAAAGATCACAACCAAAAACTCTTATGAGATTCTGAACCAGCTGCCAGAAGATGAGGAAATCCAACATCCACACAAGGAACCACAACAGGCCCATGGGGACATTCCAAATCCTCCTCCCCCTCCCCAAATTCATGAAACCTACATAGAAGAAATAGGATATGGGGATAAGGACACCCCAATGCAGTTGGACGACAAAGATCTAGCGAGCATAGATCTAGAAAATCTCGAGGAAGCCTTGAATCAAAAGGATCTGCAGACCCTTCCTGAAGAACAACTACGCAAGGTACATAAAGTATTTCTCAACTCCTCAGCAGGATCTACAACACGCCTGGGCATAGCCACAGACACGAGTTCAGGCTTGAAAAGAGTCCTTCGTGAGAACAAAAGAAGAGGGAGAAAAACAACGCAACAACTTATCAAGGAGGTGGGCAACCTCATGATAAACTTAGGACAGATCCACAAGCTTTCGGAGGGATACCTCCACCCAACACCACCCTCTTAATGATGAAGATCCTCACCTGGAACATTAGAGGATTCAACAGTAGATCCAAACAAAGGATCCTCTGAGATTGTATCAAGGCAGAAATCCCAGACATTCTAATGTTACAGGAAACCAAATGCGTTGGAATAGAAGCTAAAACCATCATCCACCGTATTTGGAGAAAATGCAACTCCATATCAACAGACTCCAAAGGCACCTCAGGAGGTCTTTCTATCCTCTGGAATCCATCCAACATCACTATTAGAAAATCCTTTTCAATTGTAGGTACAATAACGGCTCACTTTGAGGTTATTAGCTCGAATCAGGAAGGAGCCATCACTAATGTCTATGGCCTCCATAGCCAATAGGACAAAGACAAACTCATGGAGTGGCTCGAATTAATCAAGACTCTGGTGACAACACAAAACTGGATATTAGGAGGTGACTTCAATATGATCCTGTCGCTGGAGGAAAAGACAAGAGGCACCAAGAAACTCGAGCAAGACAGTGGTAAGTTCAAAACTCTCATTGATCATCTAAAGCTAGTCGATATAGAAAATAACAATGGCACCTTCACCTAGTCCAATCATAGATCGAGCAACCAACTCATTGCTTGTCGCCTGGACCGCTTCCTGGTAACTGAGGAACTAATGGAGGTAGGATCTTATCTGGAAAGTCTTATTCTTCCAAAATACAGCTCAGACCATTGGCCTCTTGCTCTTAATTTAGACACGGGAGAAACACCCAAGTACAAGCCCTTCCACTTTCAGAAATTTTGGCTCTCTCACCCGGATTTCCATCAGCTGGCAAAATCTTGGTGGGCACAGGAGGAAATAGATCATGGCACTAGCATGTATAAATTCCAGTAGTGACTTAAAAACTTCAAGTAGTTGCTGAAACATTGGAACAAGAACAACTTTGGGGACATACTCCAAAGCATAAAGGACATAGAGAGCAAGCTGGTGGAGATACAAAAAACTTTCATTTCAGGATCCCAGACTACTAAACTAATGAGAGAGGAGGCGAAGCTCCAAGGGCAATTAGAAGAGAGAAGGAAGAAAGAGGAAGTTCTATGGAAACAAAAATCTAGAGTACAATGGATCAAGGAAGGGGAAAAGAACACAAAATTATTCCACAGAGCTATGGTGCACCATCGCCACGTCAACAGAATCACCCACTTAGAGGACATCCAGGGCAACCTAGTCAGAGAACACTCTCAAATTGAGGCTGAGTTGATCAACTACTACCAGGACCTTCTAATGGAAACCAAGGAGGATAGAACGACAACCATCCAGAGAGTCACCAAACACATACCCTCACTGGTAACCTCAGAGAAAAATGCCACCCTAACATGAACCATCACCCAAGAGGAAGTGGATCAAGCAGTAAAAGCTATGCCTCCGGGAAAAGCCCCCGGCCTGGATGGGTTCACCACTGATTTTTTCCACCACTGTTGGGACCTGGTCAGGAAAGAAGTATGGGAGGTAGTAGAGGAATCGAGAGCATCAGGCCTAGTCCTATCAGCTCTCAATGCTACCTTTCTCACCCTCATTCCGAAAGAAGAACGGGTCACAAACCCTAAAAAGTTCAGACCCATCGCCCTCTACAATGTCATCTACAAAATCATAATGAAGGTGGTGGCCAATCGACTCAAACCTATATTGACACATGTCATCTCCAAGGAAAAAGTAGGGTACGTAGAAGGAAGACAAATCATGGATAGCATCATCTTGGCTCACGGGGTCATCCACTCCCTCAAGACTTCAAGGACCCCAGGTATGCTAATCAAACTTGACCTTTCAAAATCTTTCGACAGGGCCAGCTGGCAGTACCTTCGGGCTGTCTTAGAATATTTTGGATTCGATCAGTGTTGGGTAAATTGGATCCTAAATCTCACCTCCTTAGCCTTATTCTCCATCCTAGTGAATGGGGTTCCATTCAGGCCTTTCTCACCTTCTAGGGGTATCAGGAAAGGGGACCCCCTCTCACCCTTTTTGTTTGTACTTATGGCGGAAGGCCTGGGACGTTACATCAAGGCATCAATCACCGACGACTCTCTCAAAGGCCTACCCCTGCACAACATTCAGCCAGCGCCGTCTCACAGTCAATTTGTTGATGACACCCTCCTTCTGAACTCCCCAATAGTCCGGGAGGCCAACCGGCTCAACTCTATCCTCTCTGACTTCACTGAAGCCTCGGGTATTTCTCTCAACTTAGACAAATCCAAAATCTACTTTTTTAACACACCTACTTCTATTCAAATCCACATTTCCAGACTTATAGGAATACCCAAGAACTCCCTTCCATCCAACTATTTAGGCGTTCCCCTCATGGGTGCGACTGCTAGATCCATTTCCTGGGATAGCCTTCTCCTTTCCATCTCTAATAGGCTAAGCAATTAGACCTTTAGACCCCTCAACATTGCTTCTCGGCTGGTCCTCCTCAAGTCTGTCTTGCAAGCCCTACCTACTTACCTCTTCACCGCCCTTGCGGCTCCCAAACAGGTTATCAGAGCCATTAGGAACCTCAAGCGAAACTTCCTCTGGCATGGTCACCAACCTAACAAGAAATGGGCACTGGTAAACTGGGACAGGCTCTGTACACCAAAAATCCTAGGAGGATTGGGACTCCGGGGTCCAGGTAAACTAAATCAAGTAATGGGGGCCAAAATCTGGTGGTGATGGCTAAAAACCCCAACAGTCGCCTGGGTGCAAATGTGGAAGCAAAAGTATGCCACACTCACACTAGATAATCAGCTAATTACACACAATAACAGATCTTAGGGCTCCAATATTTGGAACACAGCCTGGAAAAATCGCACGCTGGTTCAAAATCATGCCTTTTGGGAAGTCTGAAATAGAGAAAGCGCCATGTTCTAGCAAGACTCATGGCAGCAATTTAAACCCCTGGACAAAATGGAGGAGCTAACCAATCTCAAACGATCTCTCAACCAAGATGCCTCCCTAAGTGTAAAGGATCTCTAGAAATCTTAGGAACAATGGCATCAATGGCACCAATGGAAAATGTCTAATCAGGATCTCAGAGTCCCAAATAATCTCAATCTACAGAACTGGCAATTTCAAGCTAAGCGCCAGAAAATACCCAACAGAGAAGGGTCGAACATCCTCAGATGGGGGTATTCCACAGCTGGCAATTTCTCAATAAAGGAAGCTTACTTCCTACAGAGCAATCACCAGGATAAAAACAAGGAGCCCATATGGAACAAAGTTTGGAACCCCTCTCTCTGGCCCAAGGTTTCCACTTTCTTGTGGCTTGTGGTACACAACCGAGCCCTAACCTAGGACAACCTCAGGAAAAGAGGCTTCATTGGACCATCCCTTTGTGTTCTCTACCACCAGCAAGAGGAAACCAAAGAACATCTCTTCAATAGCTGCCACTTCAACCAGCAAATGTGGGACCAGGGAGTACAAATAATGCGCAAATCCAACCAACATCGGAGCAGCATCAATGACACAATTGAGAACAGGGACTCCATCACTTACAATAATCCCCTTCTGAATCACATCTGGCAGCTTCTACCAGAGTTCATTCTCTGGCAAATATGGAAGGAACAGAATAAAATAATCTTCTACTCCCAAGCTTCCTCGTCGGATGCCACCTGGGAGAAAATAAGCTCACTAATCAAGGAAACTATCAGAAGTAAATCCTGGAAAGAAGAGGACCTTAACTGCAACCCAGAGGAACAGTGCATTCCTCAAAGCTGGCAGCCCATTCTAATCAATCAACTAGCACCAAGGATGCACAAGCACCAATAGACCAGCCCAACTACCTAGTCCCCCCCTCTAGAAAATTTCATAAAGATAAACTTTGATGGGGATTCCAAAGGCAACCCGGGACCAGTGGGATATGGAGAAGTACTCAGAAATTCCAATGGAAAGATCCTACATCTCATTGTTGGTTTCCTAGGGGAAACAACCAACAATGTGGCAGAGCTAACAGGATTATTGAGGGGTCTCCAAACAGCTATTGACAAATATCATCACAAGATTATCCTGGAAGGGGACTCTCAACTTGTCATCAAGCTAATCACCAAGATCCTTCATGGAGGCAATCCTTCAAAAATCTCACCAAGTTGGTGACTCTCTGGGTTGCTGGAGGACTTTTCCCACCTCCTCCAACCCAATCTCAGCATCATACCCTCCCATGTGAAGCAAGATGCAAACAAGACAGCGGATTGCCTAGCAAATGAAGGAGTCGAAATGGAAACCGAACACTTTTGTTGGGAGGCCCACATCTCATAAGACTCAGACATCTCAAATAAGTGCCAAAACTTAGCCACCAGAGATCTACAACCCTCGAATGGGGTGCCATGTTGCAGAGCAGAGGCATGCGAGACAACGCCGGGATGCACCATTAATACATCCACCGATGACCATCCCCTCTGCCATTAACCGATCATGAATCCGTGCAGCCATATCCAAGCGATGAGCCCCTTTGTGCAAGTGATTGGTATAGTGCACCAACACACTTGGAAGCAAGCCTTAATGGCCATGGTGGTTGTTGTTGTCCTCCTCCTTATCACCCGACTTGGCAGAATTGAGTGACATCTGCCCATCGCAGCATCGAGTGCAGAGTTAATTTTAGCAGAGCGATAGTTTGCAAACCCACCGAAGATATGGAGCAGAGCCCTCCACCTGCAAGGGACCTTGGTCATCTCCAGGGTCACCACCATGCCCAGAGCATGAGGTAAGCCGCGTAGGGGTGCCTCTTGGTACACAACCAAATCTCACTACTAGAGACAGAAGAAATGTGAGCAGGCGTTAGCCATGGCATCCTTGCGAAGGTGTAGGAAACCAATAATGCCTCCAATGGCATACGTGGAAGAGATCACCTTGGAAGATGCCATGCAATGCTATCCCAAGCTCCCTTTGCTCACAGTCCCGGACAATTGGAAACCACCCACTGATTTTAGCACTGATGACAAGATTCCACCTTCGTGCAAACTGCTTGGCTCAAGTGCAAATCGCCTAGCGGAGAATTTTACCACCTGCTACGTTGAAGAAGATACCCCGTCCTACACAAAGGGAAGTAGAGACTCACCCCCCGGTGCACCTATGGAGGCAATGACCCAGCTTTCTAACCTATCGGCACATCACGACTGCGCAACATATGCAAGTGAGGGAGAGACAGGGCCTATCCCCCCAGCCTCCATTGATGGCCACTGGTAGGACTAGCACCCCTTCACCAATTTGGGGTACCTCGCTCTAATCTTCGATATGCGGCACCTATTGGATGACCAACTCTTTCGCATCACCCACATCGACCACCGACTTGACATGCTGTTCACGGCTCATTCCAAGACTCTCCCTAAATGGAAATTCCCTATGTGTGCACAAGCTTACACGATTCCAGTAGGATGGAGAAAGCACGAGGACGAGGATGAGTTGACCAAATAAGAGGTTCAATGTTGTTCTTGGTTAGAAATTTTTTTTCTGTTTCCGAACCAGGCTTTCACCCAGTTAAATCTTAGCTATTTTGAAACTAGTTCTTTGGCATACAGTTTAAACTTAATGGCTAGAAGTCCTGGTTTCCTTTGGGCAGGACGGTACTCTGATAGTTTTGTCTGCTGGGAAACAAATGGCACAGGATGCCCAACTGTCTCAGTTTCCTATTTAGGAGGGATAGCTGGCATCATAAACAATCACTGTAACTTTGTAATGATAATATAACAGGTTCTATCCTTTTTTTACTTAAAAAAAATAAAATTTGTATGTAACATAAAAGGGACGATATCTATTTAAAAATATTTAGACTGAAAAGAAGGTTTGTCAACCATTTTAAGAATACTCTGAAACTAACTTTCTTCCAATTTTAAATACACCTTCACCTATAGGAGATTTTTATGGGTAAATTTAATTATTTCAGGGGTCAACCTTGAGTGGATTAGTTAGTTTAAAGTATGATAGCAGAGAAAAATTATCAGAATTAGCCTAGACCTACTTTTTCAATTAAAATCAAAGGAACATAAAGATTTTCGCCTATTCTTGTTTTGAAAATATGTTTTTAATTTTTCAAAGTCAAGGTAAGTTTTTTTATTTCTATGAAGACTAAAAGGAGGAGAAAGGAAAAATAAAATATGAAATGGATAAAAACATGGGGATAGGTTAAAATAACCAAATCAAAGATTTAGAGGATCTGAAACAAAATTCTCCTAAACCCACACAAGTTTGTGTCTTTAGTTCAGAGTTCTTTCGAGTTTATTTATTATAATTTTTATTTTTTATACCAGAGATGGATTTAGAATTTATGAGCATGACACTTCGAGTTATATTATTCTACATCTCCAAATTTTAGATCAGGAGATAACATTATTATGAAAAAAAAAAAACTTCCTTTGCATTATTTCAATCAATTTTATTCGGGCTATAAGGAAGAATAGGAACTCATACCTTATTTTTATTTTTAATTTTCAACAAGGAATATTACTTATTTATCACCTACTTTTAGAGAAATAAAAAAGACAAAAAGATGAGTGTCATGATTTTCTTGAGCATCATCTCCTATTCAACAATTTCTATTCTGCAAAGCACCAAGAACAATAGACCACATGCCTTCATCCTTCTACGACCTAAAATTAACTCTTTCAAACTCTAAACTAATGATGACAAACTAGTGAACTAAAATAAAATGACAAACTAATGAACCAAAATAAAATGATGAACTAGAATGATCAAATGAAATGTTGATTTGGAATGTTTATTTGGACAACTTATTTATATACATTGTCCCTACACTAACCAGGAGAAATTCCGTTGATCAAGTAATATGGAATTTCAAATGGAGCCATGCAAATAGTGTATTTATTAACATACCTTGTTCTATGTTGGATGAAGGAATGAAAAAATAATAATTTTTTTGCAACAAAGAATGAATAGGTAGTTTGGGCTTACTGATGAAGTTTTGTTGCACACAAAATGCTCCAACATTTTGGAACTCTTGAAGAAAATACTCCAACCAAATAGCTATTGGATCATGAAAATATAAAAATAAATAAAAATCAGTCGATAACTCTTCCTGTTGACCAGGCTGTATGAAATTCCTTTGCACACTTTCTCCACTACTAATATTTTATTTTTCAGGCTCGGGAATTTCATATTTGGGATCACTAGTCTGTTGTTGAATAGTTGTTAAACAGGAAGAAGAGATCAATTTCTCCAGTAACCCCTCCTTATCTCCTTCATCCACTATCCAAGAATCTTCTTGATAGGTGTCATACACAGGCTGATTTATTTTATGATGTTGTTGATTGATTTTCAACTGAAAAGGTTTCTCTAAAGAGAAATAAATAATTTTCTTCTCATCAACTTGAAGATCACATTCATCACATTTATCAAACAAAGGAGAACTATTGTATGTTTCCATGCACGATGGGAAAGAAATGTGCTTTTCTTCATCATTTGGATACTCATCATAAATAGGCTGATTATATAAAAATTTTGAATCTTGAAATTCAGAAACCTCCATGTCATGATAATCTAGTAATGATGACTGAATACTAGTACCTTGATCAAAATAAGAATTTAGAACAGTAGTTTAATCATGACAACAATTATTATGATCAGTTGGTACAATGAAAAATTCACTTAGAGTACCATTGCCAAAATCATCTTTTCCAAGAGATGACTACTTATGGTATTCAATAAGCCATTAGCCTTCGCAAGGATCTATATCAGCAGAATATTCATCATCCTTCCTTAGATTTTCTTGAAAGACTAGAGGTTCTGTAGGGATTTCTTCATTTTTACTTGCAATCATGTCATCTTCATATAAATTTACTTCATCTGTTTGAAGGAGATCTTGTTTTCTGGAAATTATTCTTCATATATTTGTCCATAATTGTTATCATGCTCCGATTTTTCATCAGCAAACTGATTATCTTTACAATATTTTTCTATGAAATCTAAATTACAATAGTCTTCAAAAAGAAGATCAGTTGGATAGATCCTCCTGCAATACTTATGGAAGGAAGCATGAAATTATTTTAATGATGAGATGATGGAAGGAGGAAGAGACTTGTACCAATGACGAGCATCTCCTCCCTGACTAAACAATAATAGTTTCATCAAAACATCTTCATGATGAATATCTAGTTGATCCATAATCTTATGAAACTCAAAAAAGTGTTGTGCAAGATTATCGTCTTTATACTCTCTAAAAATAGGAATATAATCTCCCCATTCTTTAATATCAGGAATAATGTTTGGAAAACCAAAACATTTCTAAATTCCAAAGGAGGAAACCTTGTATCAATCCGATTAGTGAAAGAATTTGACATCTCAAAACCAGTGGAGTCGCCAATGAATCATGTGGAGTCTTCTAACCAAGGAGTCTCTAGGTGAAAAATGAAACTTTTCACCTATTCAATCATTGTTCACCATCAAAGACCAAAATTTAACTTTGGCATTCTCCCATGGAAAAATGATTACATTTCTTTGTTCCCGACAGTGGCACCAAAAATATGTTGTTCATGAGATTCATTCTAGGACTCAAAGAATAATGCCAAGCATCAAAGGTTTTAAATGAAGTATTTTTATGAGTTATTTTTCCCACCTTCAATTTTATGAGGAATAATCCTTAAATGAAATTAATGATAAGATAGTATAGAGGTTGTATCTCATTAATTGAGTCGCAATTATAATTTCAAAATGTGTAGAAATGATTTACAAAACTGTTAAAACAAACTTAGGTATCAATTACAGATAATTCTTACCTTGTTTGCAACAAACGAAAAGTACAATATGCACCCTTGAAAGGAGATAAAAATGTATTAATTCACACAGGTCACAGGTCTAGTTTTACTTACAGTAATAAGAGAGGAAAAGTTGTTACTGAATGAAATTATGATATATTATTATCATAGTAGATGTAATACTAAATTGTGATCATTCACTCTTCAATAAATACAGAAATAAATTCAAAGAAATGGAAACACAGAGGAAACACATAACTCAAATTGAACGAAACTTAGAATCTGTGTCTGCACTTGTATTAATATTAAAAAATGTTTTCTCTTTTACATTCGGCAAGAAGAAGCCAACATTGGACTTGAATCCTCCCTTGGGCTCGAAGTCATCTTGAATAGATATGAAATCTATCTATTTATACAAAATTTGTCCCAACTAAAAACCCTTCAACTTCACACAATATCTACCTAAAAATTGAATACCATGAGAATGAAATAAAAACATGCAAATATTGTTCAGTTTTGTTGGTTCTTCATCTGTCTCTTCATTTTCTCACATATGCACTCATTTTCCTTTGTTCTTTGAACATGATACAGATGTCCATTAAGTCCACCACAATCACTAGTTTACTTCCTTTGCCATCTAATTCCGCTACCATCTATCCCTTCAGATGCATTCAATGGGATAAATAATTGCAGTTGAAGATATGGGGGTGGTAATTGGACAGGTGTTGAGTCTGGATTCTAATGGTCCAACATTAAAATTTCCCTGTATACTTCTCTATTTTGCAGGGGAACGAGGAAGTGGTTTTGAGGTAACCCACTTTTCATCTCGCAATGCACCTGGTGATGCCACGTACCCCCGAGAGAAAAATGTGGTTTAAATTGTGGGTCTTCCCTTTGAAATTAAATTTCATGCAAATTCTCCCCCTGCAATCCCTCTCAGTCATTGATCTTCAAGATCCATTAAAACACGATTTTTGATATTGAAAATTGAGATAAGCACCCAAATGTTAAGCTAAGGTCACATATCTCGATCACTTGTAGAGAAGACAGAGTGAACTTTGTGAAATTCATGTCCGTCGATCCAGGAAGGTGACATGTGTCACACGATCCTCGTATTCGGCGATCTTGTACTGTTGGAGGAAGAAATAAGTGTTGATTAAACAACTCTCGAAGGCTTGAAGCCCGTATTACATCTAGATCGTTGATTGAAGTGGACATGTGGTAGGAGATATGACACTCCGAAAAGTTAACATTTCAGAGGTTTGTGGTGTTTTTCATCTCGTAATGCCCGAAGCTTGGTATCCTGAAGTAAATCTCAGACATCTAAATCAAAAGGACACATGGAGGAAAATCTCTCAATTCAAATATTCTGCACTCTGGAGCATGGCGCTCTACACATTCTTTTTCCCATTTCTTTATATTTGTCCCTTCCCTACTATATTTTTTCCCTTTCCTAATTTATCAGGCTTCCAAATTTGTTTAGCTTTCCGCTAGATTCTGAAATCTGATCCAGCAAGCTTCCTTGCAACTTTTTGTGGCACCATAATCCTTAAGGAAATAAAATTAGTATGCATGTAACAAGAGAAATGTGTGAGATCTCCAATGAATAAAAATGTTAACTAAAAATGGTAAAATGATTTTGAAATTTGAAGAGTTTCATTCACAAAGTCTATCATTCTTCATATAGATCTATTGAAGAAGAATTTATTAAAAACTTAATGGAATTTATTTCCTGGCAAATCACAATAATTATTCAAATCTTTAACTCTAGCCAATCATAAACATCATTAATAATTTGATGGTTTGAAATTTAGAATTTTTAGATGCGACAAAGTCGAAATCTCCCGAAGTCTGAATTCACAGAGAAGTTAATCTATTATTAATCACTTTTATGTTTTAATTAATCATCTTTTAAACATTAAGCTAGCCTTAAGTACTTCGAAGTTTCGACATTCAGGAGATGTGGATGTATCATGATATAAATCCTTCGAAGCCTGAAAATGTGAAGTGATTAATTAACACTTAATCATGATTAATTAAAGTTGTTAATTGCATTATTAACTCTTTGAAACACTTCTTAGTTTTTTATCAATTCGTTATTTCGGAACTTTGATACTTCGACGCTTGTGAACTAAATCTTTGTTTAACACTCTCGAAGGGAAATATCCCAGAGTGACATGGAAGAGATGATGTCATTCCTGATGACATGTCAAGAGAAGAGAAGTGACACGTGTCACATGAAATTCTGTGAATCGTCCAATGGAAACGTAAAAAATAAGTTCCACGTGTCAGCACAAGAAAAGACTTTTAAAAGGACATGTGTCCTATGTCTTGTCCACAAGTCTTGTAGGATTTATCATGAAGAACTATCTTTGGGACTTAGGAGTTTAGGGGTTTTTGTTGTTTAGAATCCTTGGAATACCCGAAGTGCGAAGCTCCGAAGCGACCGTTAAACATTTCCTTTTAAAATTCGGGCAACTTCAATACTTCATAGATCATTAGGATCATTCGATCAGATTAAAGTAGTTCATCGATGATGGCTATTTTAAGTGCTTTATTGAAGAACAACAACCATTGGTTTATTTTTAAAAGAGGCCATTCTCTAAGTTTTTTTTCTTTTTTTGAGTAAGATTTTCAATTCTAAGAGGCAAAATCTAAAGTTCAAAAGCTCAAAATTATACGTGTTCCAACAGTTGAAAAGTCAAACTTTTGTCCAATAGCCATAAAAATAATAATTACAAACTTCCAAAAATTAAAATTCGAATTATTTTTAAAATAACAACGCTAAAATAATTTGTTTTGAATATTTGAGGATGTCACAGAGTTTCAGCCTTTCTAGGTCGATGATCACATTCATGAACCATTATCCATGCTTGTACCAAGTCTAAATGAGGTTATAATATTTTCCCTTGTGTCAGTATAACACTAGAAGGTTCCTTCTCTGTAACCATCTTCCGACTCAAAACTATGATCAACGCTATTAGTTTTCCCCCTCCCAAGTATGCCATGCAATATCATGAAGTGATATAACTAATAGAGTGGGAGTCTTCCCCTACATCAAGAGATGGGACATGATTAACATGTTCTTATCAACTCTCTTTCCTCCATCAATGACTTTGTCCTGCCTTAACCTGAGGCATACACACACCTGCAATGGAGATAATTGTGGAGGGATCCTTGAGGTGACAGGTGTGTCATGGAATATGGTTTCCATCTATTCCACCGGGATGACACCCGCCATCCTCTTCCCTAGGTTAAATCAAGGGTACCCCATCCGGGGAGAGTCATGTGTTCTTTGAGTCACTCCCTTTGAAAACTTTTAATCATGCACATTCCGACAACTATCTTGACCTCCCTTCTCATACTTGACCAATGCCAATCTTTCATGTAATAAACTATGTCCATGAAAATAAACATTTGTTATATTTTAGAATGATTTCATGGATGAATTTATCATGGATGTCTTTAGTAATCCATAGTGACAATATGTAGACCTGATTGTAGGTTAGAGTCATCAGATGGACCAATTTCAAAGTCAACCATTAAATTTGTGTGTGTTCCCTTGAATGACTCTAATATACAATCAGGTTAAGCTTGGGTCCTATGAACTAGTTCTCCCATATTGGATCAATCATTTTTCATATTTGTTGAGTGAATTATTTTGGAGGACAAAGCCACTAAGAAATCCTTAGAACATATGGATGAAGTCATAGGCAGGTGCAATAATACTAATATCAGGGGAAAATGTGGAAGTAGAAATGGTTGGGGAGGTTATGTGGTGGATATAGTTACCTTCATAATCATTGATGAATTAGAGATTCGTCTCTCCTACACCATCACTAACATATGTACTCTTTCTGAAAATGGAAAGTTAATTATGAAAAGTATATGTTAAAAGTCAATTATGAAAATCTGCTTCCATGGTGTTAAATGATAGTATAAGATCATAATTATGTCATAATCAATTAAACAAAAACATAGTTACTTAGGGATTCAACCATATTAAATTAGAGATAATATGTGTTTTTTAAGGAAAAATGCACAATTTAAATTTTCACTCTTTTCACATATTTAATATATGAAATGTATAATGCATAAGATTATAATCAATTAAAAACAAGCATAGTCAAAATCAATAAAAAACAAGATTAATCAACTGTAAAGTTAATACATTGAATCAATTAAGTAAAGTAAATATTATTTGTTTTGAGGAGAAATGTTCAATTTAAATTCTAACATCTATCACCTACTTAAATATGAAACTTATAAAGTATAATATCATAATCAATTAAAAACAAACATAGTATACATACTCAACCAACCAAAAGTAAAAGGTATAATGTATAACGTCACAACTGATTTCAAGCATGCATATTCAACTATAAATTAAATGTATTAAAATAATTAAATACAGTGGATAATATATGCTTTGAAGAAAAAATACTGAATTTAAATTATAACATCGATTACCTACTTAAATATCAAATGTAAAATGTATAAAAGCATAATCATCTAAAAACAAGCATAGTGAACTAGAGTAATAGATACAAAGAAGCTATCATCACCTACTTCACATATAATTTATAAGATGCATCAGTGTGCTAGAGATAAAAGGTAAGATATAATGTATAACATCATAATCACTTAAAAACAAAGTCAACTAGAGTCATAGACAAACACATGATATGAACAATAACATGGTTGTATTATTATTACATTACACTATAATTATGGTTGAACATGGTCAATCGAGCATGACCCTTCAAAAACATCGTAATGAAACATAATGATTGAGAAGTGTAGAAACTCAACATAAGCATATGGAGATGAACTTTGGAATGTGACATACTCATTGAGGAATGTCACAATTGAACATAATGGTGTTCGCAAGAAGTTGATGAAATATAAAGTGGCAATTGGGTGAGTATAAACATGCTCGTGTAAGAATGCACACATGTTCATAACAATATACATGAATTCTTGATTTGATAGGCTCGACATTCCTCATACTGCCACTGAGAATGCCAAGTTAGTGCCAAATAGGAATTAGTAAGAACATGTACATGCCATAGGAACATGCATGAGCTCTATGAACATGTATTCCTCCTTGTGGGATGATTTTATAAAATTTTTGCGATCGGTCTATTTAACCAATAGACCATGGCATGTGTTTTTTAGTGAAATTAAGAAAAATTGGGTGAAGAAACTAAGGATATATTGAAAAATATCTTTCGAACTCTATTTATGTGGTCTTCAATTTATTATAGGTATGTATTTTGATGGAATTTCATGTTCTTTTTAAATTTGATAGTTTGTTTTAGTGATTAAAAAATAAAAATAAATTTAATTTTCTCTTATTGAATTGCAACACACTTAATTAATATGGAGCATAGAGAAAAACCAAACTAAACATCACCACAGGAATACACACCAAACCTTAACCCACAACCAATAAACATAAACATGGAAATTGATGTGGGGTTTAGGTCTCTTAGAACCTTGTCCAAGACTTACAAAATACCAAAGAGCCCTCATGAATGTCACTAGGAAATTATCTATACGCAATTGTATATTCCATTGCAAATATCGAAGGACAATTAACTCACATTTATGATTACATGGCCATAATGTATGAATATTATAAGATAGGGTTAGATAAAAACCAATCGAGAGACATAAACATTTTAAAACAACAAGTGACAAACAATTTGGGTATCAACCACCTTTTCCACATACCAATCATCCCTATTGCACCCCAAACTATTTCATCCACTGTGGTTGCACCACTTCACTCTCATGAATCCCCCAATCCATCATTTTATGTGGATATCATAGTATATGCAACAATAGATTTTTTCTCAAAGAGTCTTGTATAGCCAAGCGCTCCACCTGCTAGAAACTCTCTATCATTTGCTTAGTTATTCATAGTGAGATCATTCATTGATGATTTTTTATGTGTCATGAATGCAATTTATTTTAGGCATTTTTGTTGAAATTTAATGATTTGATTCTTGTAACTACTATAGGGTAGAATAGATAAGAGATTAGGGTTATGGAGGAGGGAAACACCCTCCTGACTAACAATTTCATCTACAATGAGTTTTCTGGCTTGAATTATAAAGTATAATTTTTTAAGTTTGTTATTACATTGTGGAAAACAACTTATAATAATGTTGTTTCGTTGTCTAGTATCCAAAGAGACAAACCACACCTAGGCACAAAAATACAAGTGCTCCTTCTTCGAATAAGAGGAGAAATACTTATAGAATGATGATCTAGATTTTATGAGAAGAACGAAATGAATACAGATTATTATCAAAATATGCTTAACACAAAATAAAATACATACAGTAAAATTGGTTTCTATTGAATAAGGAAATAAGTTGAAACTATAAAATGCATCGAAAAACAAGCTTGCTAGAATGGTGGTGGCTTATCTCTGAGTAGAGATGTGACAGTTGCGATCATTCGCAAGAAGATGATTACAATGATGCTCTCAATGCCTTTTTACAATAAACAGGAATGTCAAAAACCCTAGACATCCAAAAAACTAACCCTATGAGATGAAGCGCCAAAATTCATGTGGGCCCCGTTTGGGTAAGTTAGTACAACAACTTCCCGGGGCTGTAACTTTTGCATACAATCTTTGTTTTAGGCGCACAATATCCCGTTAGAAAGGTATATCTAAGGAATACACATGTTTCATGTGGTTATACCTACACATTTTTAATGTGGCAATCCCTATTCATTTTGACTTTGGTGAGCCCTAAAAACATTGTTTAGGGCCTCAAAATGATCCCGAAAGTTAGGAACCTGAAAAGTAGGAAAACACTGTCGAACTGGAAAACTACCAAAATGAGCCAGTTAGAATAGGTGGGATGCCACCTACATACAAATGGATAAATCCTTCCCCCTTATGAATAAATGGTCCCCATTGCATTGAGTTCCCCCATTAGATGAGGAAATTTGTGTTGAATTTGGCCCCGAGTGAGCCACGTGCCTTGGTGCAGGAGTTTCCCTGCTTTGACAACTCGATAAAGCTAGATCCTTTGTTGGAGAGAGCCCTTGACCTATTTTTCCACAATATGATCATTGGATTCCTTTTGTATGCATTTGGGGCTTAGATTTGTTGGTTTCAATTGTTCTACTATGTCTAAGGTGTTCAATAATGGTGGGAAATAAGGTCGAAGGAGATCCACATTGAAAACTGTGTGCAGGCCAAGGAAAGGAGGAATATTGATCTTGAAATAATTATCACCCATGACCTTATTTATTTTGTACAACCCATAACAGAGTGGGAGAAGCTTCTGATGGTGCCCGTTAAGGCATTATTTCTACAAATGAAACTAAACTTAATGAACCGGGTGGCTTTGTTAGCTTTAGTTGGCAGAGGACATGAGTCAAATGAGGTGACCACAAGGGGTAGTGCAACATATATGGGACCCACTTGTTGGAATCCCAACCGCACCTGAAAGGGGTTGTGGCTAGTTGAGATATGCAAGGCTCAATTGTAGCTATGCTAGACATAGGGAAGAATCTCATCCCATGTGATAGGGATCTTGGAATTATGCATGCATAGGATATGCACGATCACTCGATTTATGACCCTGGTTTTTCCATCTGTCTAGGGGTGGAAGGCCATATATTTTTTCATCTTGGTGTCCAGCAGTGACTAGCGGCTTGACTAGAATGTGCTCATAAATCAATTTTCCCAATCTAAGACAATGGTTTGCGCTATTCCAAAATGTACCCAGATTTGTTCAAAGAAGAGATTGGTAGTGGCCTTTGATGTGATACTCTTCTTGCAGGCGACTATAATCACCATATTAGAAAAGCGATAAACAACCACAAAAATAAAGTCATTTCATTGCTTGGTGGATGGGAGGCTTGACATGTAGTCCATGGCGATGGATTCCCATGTCCTGTCAAGAGTATGCAGAGGGGTGTACAAGACCTGTTTCTTGGTGGTCGTTTTGAAAATAACGCAAGCAGTTGAGAACCTKATATAYTTCYTGACCTCATGTTAATGTTTTGGCCAGTAGAAATGTTTCTGCAGCATTTCCATTGTCTTTTCGACACAAAAGTGTCCTACCACCTGAATATACTAGGATTCCTAGATCAGCTTCACTCGCTCACTTTATGGAACGCAAATATGGCCCAAATGGCATAACATCCCATCTTGAAGATGGAAATTAGTGACAACTGCATTTGTGCCCAACATTTGGTAGGTGGTGGAGAATTTTGGGTCTATATCATAGAGTTGGAGGCATCCATAGTTCTCATTTCTGCAAGAGTCTAGCACCATGGTGAGTGTCGCGACTGGTGGTCTGTTGAGGAAATGTTAAGTACCTATACCAGATATGAAAATATGCTTCAATAATACCAAGAATAAACCATAAACCATTCACCATAACATGAACACAAGAAATGGAGAAA
>JASDQU010107796.1:49507-86602 GCA_032191745.1 Picea mariana
GACAGCCATCCAGAGAGTCACCAGACACACACCCTCGCTGGTAACCTCAGAGAAAAATGCCACCCTAACACGGCCCATCACACAAGAGGAAGTGGATCAAGTAATAAAAGCTATGCCTCCGGGAAAATCCCCCAGCCCGGATGGGTTCACCACTGATTTTTTCCACCACTGTTGGGACCTGGTCAGGAAATAAGTATGGGAGGTAGTAGAGGAATCGAGAGCATCAAGCCTAGTCCTACCAACTCTCAACACTACCTTTCTCACCCTCATTACGAAAGAAGAATGGGTCACAAACCCTAAAAAGTTCAGACCCATCACCCTCTGCAATGTCATCTACAAAATCATAACAAAGGTGGTGGCCAATCGACTCAAACCTATATTGACACATGTCATCTCCAAGGAACAAGAAGGGTACGTAGAAGGAAGACAAATCATGGATAGCGTCATCCTGGCTCACGAGGTCATCCACTCCCTCAAGACTTCAAGGACCCCAGGTATGCTAATCAAACTTGTCCTTTTAAAATCTTTCGATAGGGCCAGCTGGCAGTACCTTCGGGCTGTCCTAGAATCTTTTGGATTCGATCAGTGTTGGGTAAATTGGATCCTAAATCTCACCTCCTCAGCCTTCTTCTCCATCCTAGTGAATGGGGTTCTGTCCAGGCCTTTCTCACCTTCTAGGGGTATCAGGCAAGGGGACCCCCTCTTGCCCTTCTTGTTTGTACTTATGGCGGAAGGCCTGGGACGTTACATCAAGGCAGCAATACCGACGGCTCTCTCAAAGTCCTGCCCCTGCACAACATTCAGCCAACGCCCTCTCACAGTCAATTTGTTGATGACACCCTCCTTCTGAACTCCCCAACGGTCCAGGAGGCCAACCGGCTCAACTCTATCCTCTCTGACTTCACTAAAGCCTCAGGTATGTCTCTCAACTTAGACAAATCCAAACTCTATTTTTTTAACACACCAAATTCTGTTCAGATCCACATTTCCAGACTTCTAGGAATACCCAAGAGATCCCTTCTGTCCAACTATTTAGGCATTCCTCTCACGGGTGCGGCTTCCAGATCCATTTCCTGGGATAGCCTTCTCCTTTCCATCTCTAACAGGCTAAGCAATTGGACCTTCAGACCCCTCAACATTGCTTCTCGGCTGGTCCTCCTCAAGTCCGTCTTGCAAGCCCTACCTACCTACCTCTTCACCACCCTTGCGGTGCCCAAACAGGTTATCTGAGCTATCAGGAACCTCCAGCGAAACTTCCTCTGGCATGGTCACCAACCTAACAAGAAATGGGCACTAGTAAACTGGGACAAGCTTTATACACCAAAAATACTAGGAGGATTGGGACTCTGGGATCCAGGGAAACTAAATCAAGTAATGGGGGCCAAAATCTGGTGGCGATGGTTAAAAACCCCAACAGTCGCCTTGGCGCAAATGTGGAAACAAAAGTATGCCCCCCTCACACCAGATAATCAACTAATTAGGCACAATAATAGAATTCAGGGCTCCAATATCTGGAACATAGCCTGGCAAAATCGCACGCTGGTTCAAAATCATGCCTTTTGGGAAGTCTGAAACGGAGAAAGTGCCATGTTCTGGCGAGACTCATGGCAGCAATTTCAACCCCTGGACGAAATGGAGGAGCTAACCAATCACAAACGAGCTCTCAACCAATATACCTCCCTAAGGGTAAACGATCTCTGGAAACCTTAGGAACAATGGCATCAATGGTGCCAATGGAAAATCTCTAATCAGGATCTCAGAGTCCCAAATAATCTCAATCTACAGAACTGGAAATTTCAAGCTAAATGCCAGAAAACACCCAACAGAGAAGGGTCGGACATCCTCAGATGGGGGTATTCCATAGCTGGCACTTTCTCAATAAAGGAAGCTTACTTCCTATAGGGAAATCACTAGGATAAAAAACAAGGAGCCCATATGGAACAAAGTTTGGAATCTCACTCTCTGGCCCAAGGTTTCCACCTTCCTGTGGCTTGTGGTACACAACCGAGCCCTAACCTTGGACAACCTCACGAAAAGAGGCTTCATTGGACCATCCCTTTGTGTTCTCTTCCACCAGCAAGAGGAAACCAAAGAACATCTCTTCAATAGCTGCCACTTCAGCTAGCAAATTTGGGACCAAGGAGCGCAAATAATGCACAAATCCAACCAACATTGGAGCAGCATCAATGACACAATTGAGAACTGGGACTCCCCTATACAATAATCCCCTTCTGAATCACATCTGCCAGCTTCTACCAGGGTTCATTCTCTGGCAAATCTGGAAGGAATGGAACAAAAGAATCTTCCACTCCCAAGCTTCCTCACCGGATGCCACCTAGGAGAAAATAAGCTCACTAATCAAGGAAACTATCAGAAGTAAATCCTGGAAAGAAGAGTACCTTAACTGCAACCCAGAGGAATAGTGGATTCTTCAAAGCTGGCATCCCATTCTAATCAATCAACTAGCACCAAGGATGCACAAGCACCAACAGACCAGCCCAGCTACCTGGTCCCCCCCTCCAACAAATTTCATAAAGATAAACTTTGATGGGGCTTCCAAAGGCAACCTGGGACCAGCGGGATATGGAGCAATACTCATAAATTCCAATGGCAAGATCCTACATCTCGTTGTTGGTTTCCTATGGGAAACAACCAACAATGTGGCAGAGCTAATAGGATTATTGAGGGGTGTCCAAACAACTATTGACAAATATCATCACAAGATTATCCTGGAAGGGGACTCTCAACTTGTCATCAAGCTAATCACCAAGATCCTTCATGAAGGCAATCCTTCAAAAATCTCACCAAGTTGGCGACTCTCTGGGTTGCTAGAGGACTTTGCCCGCCTCCTCCAACCCAATCTCAGCATCATACCCTCCCATGTGAAGTGGGATGCAAACAAGACAGCAGATTGCCTGGCAAATGAAGGAGTCGAAATGGAAACTGAACACTTATGTTGGGAGGTCCACATCTCGGAAGACTCAGACATCTCAACTCGGTGCCAAACCTTAGCCACCAGAGATCTACAACCCCCGAATGGGGTGCCACGTTGCAGAGTGGAGCCATGCGGGACAATGCTGGGATGCACCATTAATACATCCACTGGTGACCATCCCCTCAGCCATTAACCAAGAATGAATCCGTGCAGCCATACCCAGGCGATGAGCCCCTTCACGCAAGTGATTGGTACAGTGCACCAGTGCACTTGGAAGCAAGCCTTAATGGCCATCACGGTTGCTATTGTCCTCCTCCTTATCACCCGCCTTGGCAGAATTGAGTGACATTTGCCCATAAAAGCATCAAGTGCAGAGTTAGTTTTAGTAGAGTGGCAGTTTGCAAACCCACCGGAGCTCTGGAGCAGAGCCCTCCACCTGCAAGGGACCTTGGTCATCTCCAGGGTCTCCACCATGCCCAGAGCATGAGGTAAGCCGCGCAGGGGTGCCGCTTGGTACAAAGCCGAATCTCGCTGCCAGAGACAGAAGAAATTTGAGCAGGCGTTAGCCATGGCGTCCTTGCGAAGGCGTAGGAAACCATGAATGCCTCCAATGGCGTATGTGGAAGAGATAACCTTGGAATATGCCATGCAAAGCTATCCCAATATCCCTTTGTTCACAGTCCCAGACAATTGGAAACCACCCATTGATTTTAGCACTAATGAAAAGATTCTGCCTTCGTGCAAACTACTTGGTTCCAGTGCAAATCTCCCAGCGGAGAATTTTACCACCTGCTACATTGAAGAAGAGACCCTGTCTTGCACAAAGGGAAGCAGAGACTCACCCCCCAGTGCACCTATGGAGGCGGCGACCCATCTTTCTAACCAACCGACACATCACGACTGCGCAGCACATGCAAGTGAGGGAGCAACAGGGCCTATCCCCTCAGCCTCCGTTGATGGCCACTGGCAGGACCAGCACCCCTTAACCAATTCAGGGTACCTCGCTCTAATCTTCGATATGCGGTGCCTATTGGACGACCAAATCTTTCACATCACCTGCATCGACCACCGACTCGACATGTTGTTCGCGGCTTATTCCAGGACTCTCCCTAAACGACAATGCCCTACATGCGCACAAGCTTATGCATTTCCAGCAGGATGGTGAAAGCACGAGGACGAGGATGAGCTGATCGGATAAGAGGTTCAATGTTGTTCTTGGTTAAAAAAAAATTTTTGTTTCCGAACCAGGCTTTCGCCCAGTTAGATCTTAGCTATTTTGCAACTAGTTTTTTGGCATACAGTTTAAGCTTAATGGTTGGAAGTCCTGGTTTCCTTCAGGCAGGATGGTACTCTGATAGTTTTGTCTGCTTGGAAACAAATGGCATAGGATGCCCAGCTGTCTCGATTTCCTATTTAGGCGGGACAACTGGCATCATAAACAATCACTGTAACTTGCTAATGATAATATAACAAGTTCTATTCTTTTTTACTTACAAAAAAAAAAACATATGCTTCCAATAATACATCATAAGATATATCAATGGAACTCAAATATGTACTAGCCATGTACACCAACAGATCAGCATCAATCCATACTCATGGGTTAGTGTCATGCACTCAAGATTTTATTTTACATAATCCAATAGATGAACACTTAAACCTGCAACAAATAGTGTTAGAACCTGCAACAAACAATGTTAGACCCTGCAACAGAGTGTTATACCATCACATCAAGCTACAATCCATGTGCATAGCCTTTTTCTCAAGGCTTTACCACATATACGCAGTATGTTGCACAACAGCTCACGTATGTACGCGACCTATACAAGGTCGGCCTACGTATGTATGCGACTGATACAACTATCACCCACATATGCTTTAGTAGATGACTTACTTGAGATTCCCTTCAGTCTTTCATTCTGTTCTGGCTGCTCTGTCTTCTTCACCCACTTCTGTAGATGTCCCTACTCCTTAGAACTTGAGCTCTGAGCATCCATCTTTTCAAATATGTGTCCCTTCCTTACATCATTCCTTCTTCTAGCCATGCTATTTGAAGTTCTCATCATGGACTTTCTTCTTGTGTTCCAGCACTCATGGGATTTGTGGCCAAATCCACTACAGTTGTAGCATCTCATATTGTTACAATGAATAGCAATGTGTCCTACTTGATCACATCTCCAACATCTCATGGTGTTATAAAATCTTCCATTATATATCTTTTCATAAGATCTACATTTAAAATCTTTGTGACCATATCCATTACATGAATAGCAATGCCCATGAAAAATACTTTCATACCTTTGCTTTGGTGTCCCAAGAATAGATTATTTCTTTGTTCTTTTGAAATTTTCTTTGCCTTGTGTAGATGGTTTCTTTGCAACATTATCTTCCTTCTTTGATGGATTTACCTCATTCTTCTTTGAGGTGCTTGCTTCTCCATGTGTATCTTCTCCTTTGTATCCAAGACCTGAATTATCACATGATGATCTTTGACTTTCCAATA
Source organism: Picea mariana (assembly GCA_032191745.1). Taxonomy (NCBI): domain Eukaryota; kingdom Viridiplantae; phylum Streptophyta; class Pinopsida; order Pinales; family Pinaceae; genus Picea; species Picea mariana. The sequence continues at coordinate 54,946 of JASDQU010107796.1, forward strand.
TCTCATCCAAGATTCGTGAACTATTCAAGAATTTGTTTGACTTTTCCACCTTCTTTCTAAGGTTAACAATTTCATCTTCTAACTTACAACATGACTCTTCCTTTTCATTTATTTGAATCTTCAATGGTTCCTCTATTCTTTTGGCTTCTTCAATTTGGGTCTTGAGATGAACAATGGTTTCAAAACTTTTGCTAATCTCATATCTACATTCATATCTTCTTTTCCATTCTTTAGTCTTGTGATCTCTTCTTCCTTTTCTTCTAATAGAGTCTTATTGCTCTCTTTTGTATCCTTGATCATTTCTTTTAACTTCAAGATGTGCTTTAGACTTCTCCTAAGAAACTTCTTAGTGTTATCTGAAAGATAGTTATAGTCTATATAATAATGATCACGTATATATCTATATAAACCCTCTTCAACTGCCTTTTGAAGTTTTAATATATTTCCTTCTATTCTTTTCATGGAATAATTATCATCAAACTTTACACAAACTGTTTCTAGATCTTCTTATTCACTTGTAGAGAAAAATTCATTATCATCATTTCAATCAAGGGTTTTTGAGGGTTCTTTACCTTCATTTGAAATATCTTCATGATCTTCCTTTTTGCCAACATCAACACATAATTCTTTGCCTTCATTTAGAATGTCTTCAAGATCTTCCTTTGTGCCATCATCACTTGATTATTTATCTTCACTTGAAATGTTTTCAAAATCACATTTAGAAATAATGCATTCAAGAGTTTTTGGACATTCTTTACCTTTAGTGATCTTGATGGAGTGATCTTCAATTTTTTCTTTCTCCTTCTTGCTTTGATATGTTTCCTCTAGCTTTAGCCATAGATCCTTGGAAGAGGTGCATTATCCCATGTTATCTTTGATAGGTCTTGAGAGTCCACTAAGAATGGTTTTGAGAGCCAATGCATCATTCTTCTTTCCTTCACTTTGAGATGCAAACTTTGACTTGTTCTTCAATGAAACTGATCCACCAATGGCTACCTTCGAAATTGTTGCTCCCATTGTCTTTAAATGTAATCTCATCTCTATTTTCCAAGTAGAATAGTTTTCCTCATCAAGGATTGGAACTTCATCATCCATTTGTGTGTCTATGGATCTCCTTCAAGCTTGTTAAGGCTTGTAGTGAAGGCTCGCTCTGATACCAATTGTTGGACACACCTACCACACTTAGAGGGGGAGGGGGAGAGGGGGGTGAATGAGTGTGGGGATTTTTTTCCCAAAAATTCCCTCTTACACAAAAACTCCTTAGTTAACATTCAATATTTTCTCATTACTCATTGTTTTCATTTATAATCAATTAGATGTGAATACATGTTGGCAACATGTATCAATAACATATCATCAACAAATCATCTCCACAAGGAACACAAATAACACAAGATGTATGTACAATTTTTATTTTTATTATGGACTTCAATCCGAGGGTTTTTGAGCAACAACTGAATAGAGTGCAACTCTACAAGAGCACTAGCTCTATATGCAAGACTCAACTTACATTCTAAACATCAACTGATATTAGGCAACAATCCTCAACAAATATCAATCTGTCAACATAAACAAGTGCATCAACCATGCACCAACCTATGCCAAACAACCTGTAATCAACCTGTACCATAAACAAGTGCATCCAAACATGTACAAAGTATATACAAATCATGTGTCAGCTACTCATCAACAATGACTATCAATGTGTACCAACATAATAAACTACACACCTCATGTATGTGCCAACTCATCAACTCCTTGTCTCAACCATGACTAGTTTTGGATTAATCAGCAACCCCAACTTGAAATAATCATAACTTTGTACCTGTAATGAATAAATATCTAAAGCTGATACACAATGTTCTTCAGTTTGTTTTATGGAATTTATCCAAGGGGAACTACTTGGAACCTCTCAGAAAAGGAGTTATAGAAAAAATGGCATACCTTGCTGAATTTTGGCTTATTCTAGAGAGAGACCTTATAGAGCGTGCCCCACAGAAAATATTAGTTGAATTGATATGAAACTGTTACACAACATACTATAGACTGTACCCTAACCAACACATTTGTTCTCACTAAATTTTGATCTGTTATCAAGACATTATGATGTTTTTACCCGAAACACTTGTTTTTGACTAGTTTCGGGACTAGCCACAAACCCTATTTTCCACGGAGTGTAACTCGCAAAATACAATGACCCACAAGTTGAATTTTTTACCACGGATACTTGGGTATGTTTTATCAATGGAATAGAAATTTCACGGTCTAAATCATTATAGAAAATAAGTTATAGCGAAAATGGTGAGATAACCTATAAATAACATACCTTAGAAAGCATCATCAAAATAATTTATCCTCCCTTCAATTCCGGCCCTCTTTTATTCACCTTCCTTATGAAATTTGGCTTACATATCCGTGGTTACCTCAATCACTTTTATATCTTCAATATGCTCAAGTGTTCCACATCAAAAATGCTCAAGAAGCTCTCACAAGAAGCTCTCCATCAATACTCCAAAAGATATTCTCACAAGAAGCTCTCCCTTGATCCACAAAAAGGATGATCTACAAGAGACCATTGCTATGTTATTTATACTTTCATACTCTAGGTCACTTAACCCATTTCTAGGTCACTTAACCCATTTCTAGGTCACTTAACATATTTTCCTTATTTTAGGGTTAACCACTTTCCATAAATAGAAATTTCTCCAATATTTTATCATTTAATTATTCCTTCTTGATTTTCTCATCTTACTTTATCATTTCTTGATTTATTCACTTCTCTTTATTATTTACATAATCCACATTGACTTTGTCACCTTACTTTATCATTTAAATAATGATTTGTTCTTTTAGGTCACTTTCACTTCTTTCACCTTGGGGGTTTCAAGCCTTCATGTGGGGGTCCTTCATCTTCGTAAGGCCATAACTCTCAAACCATGAGGAGTTATGTGACATTCCACATACCACCAAAAATGGCATGACAAGCACCATCCATCTAGGATAGTTTCACCAATAATTTCCTTGATCTTCATCTCATTATTCCACATACAAGCATGGGTCCTCCAACCATTCTTCCAGGATAACTCAATCCGTAAAGCGTCTTCCCATGAGGGCTTTCACCATAAGGGGACCACTTTGGAGTTCGTCCATTTGTGCATCTTATCATTCATGATAAGAAAATAATGAGAGCAAGGGTCCTCCAACCATTCTTCTAGGATAACTCAATCCGCAAGGCGTCTTCCCGTGAGGGCTTTCACCATAAGGGGACCACTTTGGAGTTCATTCATTTGTGCACCTTATGAATCATGATAATACAATAATGTGTCATCTATACATTTTTACAACAATGCATCATATACCAATGAAACCACAACGATCCATCTTCATCATGTATCAATGACAACTCATAGATCCATCTTCATCTATGCAATCTCATCAAGAAAAATACATATTATATTACATCAATGATCAATCAATAAATCCTTTGACATCGATCAATGACATCAATCAATCAAACCATTGGCATCAATGACAACATGATCCAACAGTTTGGTGGGTATTTACCCTAATAACATCAGTAACATCAATTCAATTTTCTTCTACACATTGAAATTTTCAAACAAGGACTCCTTGGTATATAAAAAGATATTATGAAGGATTTTACGAAGATATTATTATATTTTTATTGAATAAAATAAAAGAGGGAAAAGAATGAAGAATAGGCAAGCAGAGAGAAGGAAAGATAAAATAAAAGACAAAATGAGAAAGAAGAGACGATAAAAGGAAAGAGAAGAGAAGTGAAAAGAAAGGAGAGAAAAAAGAAAAAGAAAGAGAAGAAAACACAGAGAAAAAATAACTAGTGAATAAAAAGAAAGAAAACAAAAAAAAGAGAAGGAAAAAAAGACAAACCTTTACCTATAACAAATATGTCTTTAATTTTTTTATTTTTTTTATAAAAATTATCTTAGTGTTTACTTGTGAAACCATACCCATCACCATTGTACTTCCAACATCTCAAATCCGAGTTCGAGGCTGACACATGGTAGCCACTCATATCACTCTAGTAGATTTGTTGTGATGCTACGCAGGGCTCTACTTCGTAACTTTAACCTAAGAGGTAACCGACCCATGCTTGAAGATAAGGTGGTCCTGTTAGGTCGAGTCATTTCATGATGTAGTAGTATCTTCGTTATCTAAACAATGGGAATGAATAAGGCTATCTTAGATCCATCTTAACTTTGGATTTATCATGCGTAGAGAGGGATCAAACCTTTTAAAATGTAAAACCTAGGAAAAATTTACACCTCTAGGGATTTGATCCCTCTGGACCTAGAAATTTTTTAGATGATAATATTTATCTATATATGTATATGTTTAACAGGAACTTGATACTTTGAAATTACCTTATTATGAATCTAGATAATAACAAAGTAAATGTTTAGTGATGAAGATATTGAGTAATAACAAAATCTAATGGTTAAGATATTGAATAGCATATATACTAAGTCATACTATCATATCATTATGAAATGATATATATTGAATAACTCATATATTAAATAGTAATTAATCTCAATCTATCTTCTTCAGTTTTTCTCTTAGAGACACACCCACATTTTCCCATCTTTATATATAGATAATATGAAAATGGAGGTTTAAATGACAGACCATGAGGAATTTTAAACAGTATTTCACATTTGATATATCATCATATTATAATGGTTTTAAAGTGAAAATACTAATAGATAAATCACAATTAACCAAACAAAGTATATGACATCAACTTCTAAATGCGTTTTGAAATTGGTTTTCACTGAGATATTGCTAAATAATTTTCACTATCAAACACTTGAAATCAATATAGAAGATTAATTTCCTTCTTATCATTTATTCAATTAATTAATGCTCTGAATTGTTTTTCATAGTGATATTGAAATCAAAATAGAGGATTAATTTGGGTTTTCACCCAAATCAATGCACCTTATTGTTTTATGTTACATCATTGTTAAAATGAATACACTACTTGAATATGCTAAATTATTTTTCATTATATAATCACTTAAATCAATGCATATGCATATTTTTTGCATTATGTCATTATTGAAATTAATTGGACTAATTGCTCTAATATATTTATTTACATTGTATCAGCACTAAAATCAATGCATTGCATTGTTTTTCATTATGTCATTATTGAAATCATAACAATGAATTGGTCTAAATCTTTTTTCATTGTACCATCTCTAAAATAAATGCATTGTTTTGTTTTGTTTATATCATTGCTGAAATAATTTAGACTCCCTTATTTCTCTAAATATTTTTGTTAATATCATTACTAAAATCAATATGCCCTACTTTTTTGTGTTATAACATTATCACTAAAATCAATGCCTATATCATTATCACTGAAATAGATATAGCCTATTGTTTCATGTTATATCATTGTTCAAATGAATACAACTATTTTATTATGTTCAATGATTTTTTATTGGATCATCACTTAAATCAATGCATATTGTTTTTCATTATGTTATATTACAATCAATGTAACTAATAGTTTATCATTTATCATTATGTCATCACTAAAATCAATGCATTGAATTGTTTTGCATTATATCATTATTGAAATGATAACAACTGATTTATCTAAATCAATTTTCATTGTACCATCTCTAAATGAATGCACCTTATTGTTTTGTGTTATATCATTGTTGAAATCATTTCAACTCTCTTATTTCTCTAAATAATATTTTTAATATTATTATTGAAATCATTCTCCCTGTTATTTTGTGTTATATGACTTAAATCAATATACCCAATTTCTTTGTGTTATTTTATTATTGAAATCAATGCATCTAGTCAATGATTGATATTGCACTCTCTTTTAATTTCCATGATTGGAACATATCAATACAATAAACCCAAACCTCTTGAATTTTGAAACATTTTTCATTTTGATAACCCATTTAAAAATAATTATATATCTTAAATCATAATTATATAAGGTGAGAAGACTTTCATCCTGTTTATATTGAACTATTATCTCAATAATATATTTAATCCCTTGTTAATTTAGATTTAAAACAATTTGAAAATGGATGGATATCCAAAACCTCACACTCATTAAAAAGTAATCTTATATATTTGCATGATACATAATAAATATGCAATAGCTAGTGATAAAAGTTTCCAAAAAATTAAAATGTTATGGAAATTATGAAGAAGCTTGGTCCTCTAGTATAAGTTTCGGGTTCATCTAGACATAATACTCATCTTAATAACTATTTAGGAATATTATTGAAATTTGTATTAATTATTTAAAATATTATAGTGGGATATCAAGAAGCTTGGTCCTCTAGCATAAGTTTCACATTGATCTAGACATAATATTCATCTCAATAATTCTTTAGGAATATTATTGAAATTTGTATTAATTATTCAAAATATTGTATCTTGCAAATTTTAAGTGAAATTAAATATTTAAATTGACAATTTTAAGAGATAAATAAATCTTTCCAAGCTTAAGTAATATCAAATATATAAAACTTGACAATTATAAGAGATAAATAAATCTTCCTAGGTTTAAATAATAAATTTAAATATATTAAATTTGACAATTATACCATTATAATTTATATAACATGCTATTAGGTTTTAGTGATATTGAATAAGCAATTGCAATGAGTTATCTTTAATGTAAATTTTTACCATATCTTATAGAGCACAACTAAGAGATTGTTCATATATCCTAATATTTTTAATTAAATTTAATGAAATACATATATTTATCTTTATTTTTAAAGAAGATATTGTTTTTTATTCAGTCAATATTACATTATCTTGCCCATACTAAACTGTAGAATGTGGGACATTATCTCACCCATACTAAACAGTAAAATATGTCTAGATAGACAACTTCCTTATTGTAAGTTCTACTATATATTAGTATAATAAAATTGACATGACAATAAGTTCTACTATATATTACCTTTGACATGAAAAGTATTATAACATAATTCAAACCATATAAATTTCACGAATTCCTCAAAATATAAAATTGATAATTATTTAGGGAGAGGAGGGTATTAATAGAGAATATATATTAATAATATTATAACATAATTCAAACCATATAGATTTCACGAATTCCTCAAAATACAAAATTGATAGTTATTTGGGGCTTTATCTTATAAATTCCTTCTAAACAGATTTAATTCTTTAAAATTTAAAATTCCAAAATTCATTCTCTCAATTAATCTGCAAACACAACAAATTCAAACTCACAATAAATTTAAATAAAATTAAAAAAGATAATTTAATTACAATTATAATTAAAAATACTTTTGCATTTAGAGAAGGTTACAATCTCATATACTATTAACTAAACACACTAAGTAATCTCAAGCAATTTCAAAGCTAGTTTCTCGTTAAAAAAATGTTAGTTCCGGATGCTTATACACTCTCATACGCTGACGCACCATCCAACCATGCTGCGACTGACACAAGTAAGAATATAAATTCATTTTGCCTTGCCTACTGAGATTCAACGGTTACATCGTGGGAGATTCCATCACGAACTAATTGATAATCCATTCGATATATCACCTCGCTGCTATAATCAGACCCTCTCACTGAAACAGCTCTCATTATGAGAAACGGCTGAATATCTGCTCTCTCAGAATCCGCCATAGTTGACTTGCAACCCTATCTGACAGCAAACTCCGTGGTCATAATAAGATTTTGAATCCACAGTTCCATCGACGCTCGAAGCCTTGTTTGCGGCGGGGGTTGAATGAAGCGGCAGGCTGATGCAGAACTCGAGATTGATATCAGGGTGCTCCTCGTCTTTAGAAGTGGCGGTTCTATCGGTGAGCATCCAGAGAGCTCGTATGGAAATAAATCTTCTATCTTCGGTGTTTTCGGGCTCTGGACTGCCAGAATTTGGTGCTCCGGGGCGGGTCGAGAGCTGCGGGTAGTGTTGCTGTTGTGTGGCGAGCAGAGAGGGCGATGGAATTGGTGATCGAGTCATCTCTTCAGCAATTTCTTCTTGACGTAGGTGTTCCAGTAGTTATTTATCTCGTTGTCCATCCGGCCTGGTAATCTCCTTGCAATAAGAGACCTCCTGCACAGTTTCACAGACTAATCATACCGTTAGGTCCAAAATCAAACTTCAGATCAGAATTAAGATCGCCACTTCAGACCGTTTCAACTTTCACGCAAGGGAATGGATTGAAGCAATAGAGGGGATGAAATTACGTACTTGTTGCCGAGGCTTGAATGGAGTTTAATGATAAGCTCGTCTTCTTCTTCCGAGAAGTTTCCACGCTTGACATCGGGACGCAGGTAGTTTATCCATCGGAGCCTGCRGCTCTTACCGCATCGCAGCAAYCCTGCACTCGAAAAAAAACAAAAGTTATAAASTATAATCTCTTCATCTTTCTCTTCAGAAGAAGCTATTAATTCCATTGAAAAAGCAGAGGCGAGGCAGGAAACCTGCTGCTCTGGGAAGGGAACGCCTGTAACCTTCGCCGTGGGCGATGAGGCGGACATCTTCTTCTGAGGTCCAGGCCCCTTTGTTTGTATGAGCTTTCTCACAGCACGGAGATCTCCCCATCTTCACATACGGAGGAAAGACTGAAGGCGTAAATGTGACAATTTCTGAAGAAGAATGGAACTGATAGTTAGAAGTTAGAAGGGAGTAATTTAACAAGTGCAACGAAGCTGCTTGTACTGCCTCTAGGAGAATAGATATATATATATACATATGCTACGTTAAAAATGAGATGTTATATTTTAATTTTATTTGTTAAATGTTATATTTGTTTATTAATTAATAAAATTTGTATTAAATAATTTTTTTATAATTTATTAATAATCATTTTAATAAATAGATATATTATAAAATTAATTTTAATTTATATATAAAAACAATAACTATTTTTTATTTACATTCAAATTATATTAATATAAAATATTTTTCTTTAATTTTTTAATAAATACGAAAACGTACCTTGGACTCCGCATGTCATGTTGAGAGGGTAACTTACAATAATGTCATAATTGAAAGAGTCCTACAGTCACAGAGAAGATTCTTGGAACACTAAATGCTACATTCTTCACGCTAATTCCAAAATCTAGTAAACCTGTCAACTTTAATGATTTCCGACCCATTGCATTATGCAATTTCTTGTACAAAGTCATCTCAAAAACCATAGCCAACCGCTTAAAAGACACTCTGGCTAAGTGTATCTCGTTCGAACAGTTCGGGTTTCTAAAGGATCGACTGATATTCGATGCAGTGGGTATTACCCAGGAAAGTCTACACTCAGCCAAGTTAAAAAACTGAACGCGGTCATCCTAAAAATCGATCTGAAAAGAGCTTATGACAATGTAAGTTGGCAATATCTCTTTTTGTTACTGGACCAGATAGGACTTGACAGATTAAAAAAATCTTGGATTATGGGATGCTTAACCTCGGTCAATACGACAGTGCTGGTGAATGGAACTCCAACAGACTTCTTTCGCTACCACCGGGGACTCCATCAAGGCTGTCCATTGTCACCAATGCTTTTCCTTCTTGTAATTGAGGCACTCAGCAGAATGATCAACCAAGCAGTTGAAACGGGGACTTTCAAAGGACTTAAAGTAGCTTCTGGCATCCATATTTCACATTTATTATTTGTGGATGACGTCCTCATCCTGGGTGCCAGCAACATCAACTACTGGAAAACACTCAAAATTATCCTCACAAATTTCTGTTTAGCAACAAGACTCTCCATCAACACTCATAAATCTGGATTTATAACACAAAATTTAGATCCACTTTTAAAGAGCTTTCTCATTGATGATTACAAAATACAAGTAGACAGTCTAGACCAGGGGTTAAAGTATCTTGGTTTCTTCCTAAAAGCAAACTGTTATAGAATTGGCGACTGGTCGTGGCTCATCAAAAAAATAGAGAAGAAGATTAACAACTGGACTTTTCGATGGCTGTCCCTGGGAGGCCGACTCACTCTAGCAACTTCAGTCCTTCAAAGTATTCCAGTCTTTTGGCTTAGTCTGGCAAAACCTCTGAAATCTATCCTCCACCGTAATCAACTATTGATCAGCAGATTTATCTGGAAAGGAGGAAAAAAAACCTCTGGTTATTACCTAGCTAACTGGCAAAGCTTAGCTAAATCGAAAGACGCTGGTGGTTGGGGCATAAAACACGTGGAATGGTTTGCTCTTGCACTGGCAGTCAAAACCTGTTGGAGAGGACTCTTCGGAAACAATCTTTGGAATAAGGTCATCACTAGGAAATATCTAAAAGGTAATGACCCTACTTCTTGGCTGTGCAGGGATGTACACCACACAAAGACGTCCTCCATTATATGGCAGAATTTGATGCTAGCTTTACCAATCATCAAGCGATAGCTAGCTTGGAAGGTTGGGATAGGACAACGCGTCATCCTTGGGAGAGATCCTTACATTGGATGTGAGGACAACGTCCAACTATCCAGCGTGCTCTTACAACACTTACACAGTGTAGGCATCTACAACTTAGCGCAAGCCAGCAACAATGCCACAACCAAACCACTACAGAGCTAGCTAAGCGCTAGTTCTTTGGGTTTAAATTTAGAACTCAGACAAAAATGGGACGCTTACATTAAGAAACTAATTCTCAGCGGCATTCGACTCAACAACGAAAAAGACTTTCTTATTTGGTCATGGAACCGATCCACGGGAACAGTCACGACTAGCTCTGCATATTACTGTATCCTTTACACCTACAAATGAAATGACGGGAAATGGTGGCACAAAACAATTTGGTTGGTGAAGGTAGCGGTCAAAATCATATGCTTCCTGTGGCTATGCTTAGAAGATTGATTTCTTACAGGCATCAACTATCAAAAACATGGAGGAATTGGTCCTTCAGTCTGCACTTTATGTCTAAAGGCAGAAGAGACAGTCACACATCTTTTTGTGGACTGCCAGATTACACAAATGATTTGGGGTCAAATACTCACTTCCTTGAGAATTGACTTTGAGCGGAACAAGGCTACCATCGAAGAAAACCTCAAATTTTGGTTCCTCAAATTGCCAAATCATAAACACATCCCCCTCCTGTTTATGTGGGAAATTTGGAAATTTAGAAACAGAATTCTGTTTGACAATCTTGCCAAGAATGTTCAAGGACTCTACCAGAAAATTCTCACCTCATTACAAGAACATCTACCTAAAGAGGAAGTAGATAAAATATACATACTAATTAACCTGGCCTACTTCAACAATAACCCCATTGGCTTCTTTGATGGTGCAACTTCAATAGACAATTGTGGTATAGGTATTTACTTAAAAATCACACCTGGACACAACATCCAAGCACATTTTGCTGGAGGCACAGGGAACAATATGAAAGTTGAGTTGCTGGGATTATGAGGACTTCTTTATCTTGCCACATATTTCTCTATCAAGAAATTAATGGTAGCAGGGGACTCTAAGGTTACTATAGACTGGATTAGTGACAAAGCGAAACTATAGATAATCTACCTTAGCCAATGGAAGGATAAGATTAGCGACTTAAAGCAAGGCTTTGAAACCTTAAACTTTATGCACATTCACAAATAGTTCAACAAAATAGCTAATAGCCTATCCAAGAAAGCTCTAAAAAATGAACCGGGGTGGCCTTATTTTGAAGAGTTTTTTAATGGAACTACACTTAGAGAAGACAAACTACATATCCTATAAGGTGACAAAAATCAGAAATATTATAAAGGAAAAAAAGGAAAAAGACAAACAATGTACTAGGATTCAGCTGAAAGAACAGGACTATTCTACACTTGGAATATTCCACACTTGGAAATCCGATTATTGTAATCAAAAGTTTCATTTGATTCTATAAGAATAACAGTAGAACTATTTTTTTAGTGTGAAAAAAAAAGAAAACTTAGAAGAAAAATTATTAAATAAATAATTTTTTTACAACAAACTAACAAAATTCTGGTTAATAAAAATTCGTACCTAGACATAGACACGGAGATTCCCAAAAATTGATGGAAGCCTGCATTGACGTGAGAGGGAAATTCACTAACATATATAAATATGTATTCTTGCTATATTTATATACTGTGGTTTATTAAATTCTGGATGGATTATTATGCATGAAGATATCACAATCCTGACACATTATAATGTTAAATCTCAAAAGAAGTGAAACCCGTAATAACGCTATAAACTTCACGTTCAATTAAATATTAGAAAAATATTTTTTTATTATATTAAAATATCATTTTTAAAATTGTAAATGTTAAACATTATATTTTAGATAGATTTTTCCAATCAAAACAAAATTAATGTAAAAATCCACTCAAAACGAATGCTATATACTGCCGTAGGCAGTGTAATAAAGGAGGTATCTGATTACATTTCGTTAAGTGCTTTCGCGTTGATTAGTTGGTGGGAATAAACAAGTAAATTACGATTAGAAATGGATTGGGGGGTGAGGGAGTGACACGCAGTTTGGTCGCTGGTCTAACGAGGCCCATCCAGCCAGCCATATTTTAGGGATAGCGGACGTGGGTGTTCTTATCATTTAATGGCTCCACAGGGACTTTCCACCTCTTCCCAAAGAGCTTTAACAACTAACCATCTATCTCATTTCTGCCAGCGAAGAATGGCCCACAAAATTTTTAAACTTAAATTAAGTAGTGTGAATATTTGTAATATTAAAATGGTTTTTTCTAGTATTCTTTAATTATTTAATCAATATGTGATATCTTTATGTCATCTTCTCTTGAGTCTTGATGGTTTTGGCTAGAGTTTGAAGCAAGTTTGTGAAGCATCTTGTTATCCATGTGTTGTTTACGTTGTTGTAATGCTCTTAATGGCGGAAATTCTTCCTTGTATGAAGAGGAGAGGATAGGGTGTATTGCCTTTAATTTTGAAACTATAAGTTATTAAATTAATTATTTTGGATATGTTTTATCTTTCTCCAAGATTCTCTAGATATACTACAACCCAAAACTTCAGATCCATATAAGATCACTGAAGTGAGGAGACTCTAAAAGATGATGTTTTTTCTTTTATCCCAAAGCCTAAGGTATGTTGATTTACAATTGTTTTCAAGCCCATAATAAGTTTTCCACCCTCCATTTATCATTTTTTCAATGCTATAATTCCAATTGGAACTTCCATAAGTTAAACTAATTTATTAATTTATGAACATTTTAATTTTAATTTTATCATCAGTATTATTATTTTTAAGTTAAGACATTTAACAATTACTATTATTTTTAATTATATTATCATGTCAAGATGGTAATTACTTTTTAAATAATATATTTTTTTTATGATTACCATTTTATTGACTATTTTAACTCAAAAAGACTCACTCAAATATACTAAAAGTATAATTCTAATTACTAAACCCAGAGGTATACATATCCTATACATACTCTATCCAATTTAGGAATTGAACTTGTGATCTATTTGGAGGAAAAAGATGTTGTTAACCATTAGGCCCCCACCAAGTCAAACACCAAAATAGTGTATGAGAACCCCTTATATATTAGTTGTTAATTGATAATGAAGATAGTAATCATTTCCTATTATCTATGAATGCGCGTTTATTTTCATCATTATTCAATGAAAACAATGTCACTTGAAATCACTAGTTGCTGATTTTGCGTGATGGTTCTTAATGGGGTTAACTTTCACCCTTACCCGGTCATTAACATCTTTACTTACATCCAAGGAGAACTAACTCTTAGCTAAAGAGTTAGTTCCAAGAAAATAGTATACAAAGAAAGTCAATTTCCCCTGTGGTCATGGTCTAGGCTACCTCCAATGAGACCATATGTTTTTTAATAGCATATAACCTTAATCCCATAGATAAAACCAAATACTATCTCTAATAAAACAATATGGTTTTTAATAACATGTAACCTTATTCTTAAACATAAAACCAAATACTATCTTGATATAGTTTAACATACTTATCAAAAAATTTAGAAATTTTTGTATAAAAAAAATTAATAGTTTTTTATTAAATTCACATTATTTTATAATTGAATATTTTTATTTCATATTTTAATATTGTTATTGTATTGTAGAAGGTAGTATATAGCAATGAGTTAGCATTGACTTTAATATTAATTTTGTGTTGACTTAAAATTTTTATATCAGTTTAAATGTTTAACATAACAAGTAAAAAATAATATTTTTTTATATAATAAAAATAATATTTTTTTAACTTCTGATTGGTCAATAAATTGATAGTGTTATTGCAGTCTTCAATTATTTTGAGAAGTTGAATTAATGAGAAAGGACAAAAACCACAGAAAACTCAAACATCCCCAAAAACTGTCAAATCTGAAACAGATGGAAATAAAGGTGCGTCCGAAAAATACTAGTGAGAGCATAACCTGGGGGCACATCAAATTAAAAGGAAGTTGAAACCAAATTATCGGGAATGGGATGCTTCCCGTCGATATATTTAACACGTAATGACCTGGTCGCCCGCTGCCCTCTTCCTCTTACACGGTCCCCACCCTTTTTCGAACCTTGGAGTTGTCAAGCCTTAGGCTTGGAGCCTTAAGTCAGCACCATTTAAAATTATACTCCACTTTGTAAGTTGGAAATTTCCTTTTTTTACTCATTTTATAAGTTTTTTAATTAAAAAATTATTTAATAACTATATAAAAAGGTTTTTTTTCCTCTCTTCCTTTGGCCCTTTTGAATCTTTCTTGATTAGAATTTTTTTTAATTCAAATTTTAATTATTATGTATTATTAATTTCTAAAATAATATATTTTATTTATTTTTATTTAATTTTTAATAAAAAATTAAATGAATGTAAATTTCTATTAATTTCAATTTTATCAAAAATACATAAAAGTCAAACTTTTAAAAATTATATTTTTTATTATTAAAAATGAATTTATATTATTTATATATTTTAATTTAATCAAATTTAAAATTTAATACTTATTAAAACATAAATATATAAAAAAAATTAAAAACACAATTTCTTTTATTATTAGTAAAATATATATATATATATATATATATATATATATTAAATTTATTTTATTTTCATATAAACAATACAAACACTAAAAATATAAATAAAAAGTAAAATTTTTGGAGAGAGTACATAGCAGCATATTGCCCTTGTTATACCTATTCAATAAAGAGTACATTCTAACTAGTTTGAGTTTCAATTTGTTACTTTCTAATATAAAAATTTTACTAAAGTTTTTCAATAATTATAAAATAAATATTTAAAAATTTAAAAAAGTCAAATTTTTAAATATCATATTACAATTTTATAATTGGTTGAAATTACTCATATAATTAATTTGTCAAAAAATAAAATAACGATAAAATTTGAGAAAAAAAAAATCCCAAATTTACCATATAAATATACACTAACATTTTTGTAAATAATAAATTTACCCATCAATATGACCGTCGACCTGATCTCTCTTAATAAATGAGGGAGGGAAACTCTGTCCACTTGTAATAATATAATATTATATCATGTCTACGGAATTTGTATATTTGAACTCTTAGTTGATAAGGAATGATACATTGCTATACCATTTAACCTTGAAGCATCCATGCATGTGTCAAATCAGGGAGTAAATCCCATTACTCCACTTTTTATTTAGATTTTTTTTCATTATAATTTAATGAGTTTTTTTTATTAGCCTCTGCTAATATTTGAAATTAATTACATAATCAATAAATTTGGTCATAAGAATCTAGTACATTTTATAAAATAAATAAATAAAAATGTAAAAATGCCATGTATTATTTGATAATTTATTTGTTTATAAGTTAGAAGTTTGTATTAGATCTTGTAAGAAAAATAATTACATCTGTTTGTCTCATCTTTTCAAACGTTGCAACAGTGCCCTGGTGGGAAACCACAACTATCACTTGTCCAAAATAGATGAGTAAAACATGCAGAAAAATAAAACTATGTTGCCACGCAGGGCATAATACTGAGTGCTAAACTGAGCAGAAAAAATAGAGACCAAAGTCTCCAGAGCTAGCTAACCTCCCATGGCTATTGAGATAAAACAAAAAACATAAACCTGAAGCATGATTAACTGATACCGGGATCGAACCTTGGCCCAATGAAGGCTTGGCGTACCTACAAGTTGCCTCTGTCGAGCCTATCTCTGTCCGAGATGGCTTGTTGGAGGTTTTGTAGGAAGGACATCATGAGGTCCACGCGGCTCCAACATTGTGATTCCTTGATTTGCAGCTCGAGTAAGGTGGACTTGACATCCCCTAAAACTCTCTTGAGGTTTTCCAAGGAATCCATGAGAGCTGCTCCATTTGCACACCTGTCACAAGTTGAAGGGAGCGAGGGGGACACCAGAGAGTCGGAGGAGGAGGAAGGACAAACAGATGGAGCAGAGAAAACAACTAGAGGTGGAGGAGGAGGGAGTGGGAGAAGGTGGAGGTTGAGTACGACGAGGAGGGGAGGGGGTTGGTGGCATGAAGCTAAGCAAATTGTCGAAGTTGTCAAACCATTCAATTCTACAGGCATATGGATTTGAGAGAGGGGAGAGGTCTAGGGTGGTCTCGCGAAGAGGCTGAGTAGGGATGGGAGCTTCGACAACATTCAGGATGGAGATGCCATCGGTTTCAAGGGGAGAACCAACGTTGGGCATAAACCTTCCTCTGGCCGCATACTAGTCTGCCCCTCTTTTGGATTTTCCCCTAAGATGGGGCATGGTGTTGGCTCCAGGAAACCTGGGATGAAGAGGGCAGAGAAAGTGCAAGAAAATGGACCAAACCAACAAAATCCATGAAGAGAAGAACAAACTAGAAGTCCAGGAGGCCGAGTGGAGGTCACACTAGTAGGAGAAAACAAAATTGAGAATCACGGTAAGATGAAAATGCAGAGGCCAAAGGAGAACATGAGTTTCAGCGCACCCATGCATTGACTTAGTAGCTTCATTGTTGAGGTGTTGATGGGACTGTGGAGTCGTCATGCCCATCACCATGAAATCTCCCACGAAGATGAGTCTCATGAGTGTGTAGCAAGATGGCCGCGAGTGAAGTTTGAAAAATGGCGGCGAGGTATTTATTCCCATGAGGTGATGGATGAGGGGGGGTGAGTCTAAGCCAGCACCAAGTGGCTGGACGTCTGGCCATATGGGCTCCCCTTAGTCTGTCCACGTTATGAGCCCGAAAACACCCCATCCGGGGATGTGTTCTCTCATTATTATTGTCCATTTATTTCATTATTATTGCATTTCAATAAACTTGGTTATAAGTACCTAGTACCTTTTATATAAAAAATTAAGAAAAAATGCAAAAATTGCATGTGTTCTCTCATTACTATTATCGATTTATTTCATTATTATTGCATTTATGATTTTCTAGATTTTAAAGATTTCTATTATCATTAATACAAAGTGTACTCCTACTAATTAATACAAAATGATATACATATAATTAGGTATGATGACATATGTGTAATTTCTTTTTAATAATAATTTTGAATTTCTTTTTAAATGAAAATAAATTAGTGAAAATATAGTTAAAGATGAAAAACAAAATAATATAGACAATGTGTGTGTGTGTATATATATATCCCTAATTGTTATAATAAATTTTATAGTAAATTGAAAATTGTTGGGACATTCTATAGATCAATGATCCCATCTAAATACACTCAATTTCCAAATTTACTTGACATAGACTCTGTCATATAACCTTTGTTAAACTTAATAATCTATGTGTAAAAACTTACTATGAGATATTTCTTTCTTATAATTCAATGCTTTTTAATGATCTAATGTGAGAATTTATGCATTTGTATGAGATATTTCTTTATTATAATTCAATGCTTTTTAATGATCTACCTATGAGAATTTATGCATGTTTTGTATCAAATATTTCTTTGCAGGTTTTGTGTGAGATATTTCTTTGTTATAATTTTAATGATCTATGTGTGAGAATTTATGCATGTTTTGTGTTTGATATTTCTTTGTTATAACTTAATGCGTTTTCTTAAGCATGATCCATGAGTGAGAATCTATGTATGTTTTATGTTTATGAAAGTACAAAAGTTACACAAATCTACTTTCGAATTTCCTTCAAATTGATTAACAAAAAATTGCGGTGTTTCCATTTAAAAAAACGTCCCTACAAGTACGTCCTGTGTTTGAACTGTATATATCCCGTAACAATGAATGCGCAACTTGCCCTACCACAATTCCTAGAGGCAATGAGATAATGTGTTTTTAGGGATTGAACTGTATATATCCCGTAACAATGAATGCTCAACTTGCCCTACCACAATTCCTAGAAACAATGAGATAAAAAAAAATTATTCCTAAAAAGAATTATGCATGATGTTAAGGTAGAATTGATATGGGGATAAGGGTGACTCCATAAATTAATAATTGCTAGATAAGAACTAAAATCTAGTCCATTTTAATAGCAACTTGTAAATTAACTTGTTCAATTTTTTTAAGATTTAATTTTTAACCCAAAAAAAACATTTAATAAAAAGTATTAATATCTACTTTAATTTTCTATCGAGTTAAATACTTGCTATATTAATAAAACATACCCATATTTACATTTAACGCTGACGCTGAGAGTATATGACACCCAACAAAATGATAATGTTACTCACTAGTTTCTTAGTATAGAATTTTACTGTATTTGTAGATGGTCTTAGTTTTAATCTTTTAGTATCAAAATCGTTATATAAATTTATAGATACAAATGTATGTTATAAAAGGGCAAAAAAATCAATAATTTGAGAAAAAAAAATGACTAAATTACATTGAACTTGCAATATTAGAAAACTTTTGTTGTTTTTCATCATAAGTCATTTTCTCGTCATAGTTAATTTAGAATGGTTGAGGAGTTAAGCTTGTAGCTTTTACAAATGTGTTCTTCTTATGTTTCTAATTATGTTACAAGTTTTGTATTTAATAATTTTAACTTAATTGCTTACCTATTTATTTATTTGATGATGAAAATATAAATAATTTATTTGAAATCACCATAATAAACAAGTACTTAAATGAATATCAAATAAACATTGCACACCTAAATGCTCAAAATCTATATATATTTTTAAGAAAAAATACATGTATAAATAAGATGACAAACCAATGAACTAATTCCTGTAAATTCATTTTTATCAATTATAACAATCCAATCAATTTAAGAGGAGAAGAAATAATAAACCTCTTGAAATAAGAATAGGAAATTTACACAACTGAAAATTTCACACATTTTAAACATTAAAAATTAAAAATATTGAAGTAGATCTTAGATAAGTTGGAAAAAATAGTTTTTCCAATATAAGGTAACCATTTTTCACTTCATAAGACTTTGTTAAATATTGAAATATTGAAATAATAAATATTTTATATATATATATAAAATCCAAGTTTCAACTTAGTTATAAAATGTTAGTTTGGCATATAGTTATCAGGGTTTATAAAATTTACACAATTTTTTTTCAATTAAATTAATTTAGGTTTTATAAAATTTACACAATTTTTTTTCAATTAAATTAACTTGTAAAGCTTAATTAGACTCATATATACAGTAAAGTGTTTTTATTTTTAATGATATGAGACTAGATATTCAAATATTTAACTTTTAAAGCTTATCTGTTAAATGAAATTGTATGGATATATATCGACTCATTAGTATTAAAAAATTAATAATCAATTAGATAATAAATCTATGTTATTCATATTTATTTATTAACAAATTTAAATTAACCTTTAAAACTCTTATCGTTTAAATGAAATTAGATGGATATATTGCAACTCTATTAGATAATAAATCTATGTTATTCATAATACATATTTATTTATTAACCAATAGATTGGTGTAGGCTTAAAAAAATTGATTGTAGAAAAATAGTTGGTTTTAATTTCATTGTGAGCACTGTATAAGAAAACGTTGATTGAAGTCCGGTTACATAAAATGAATATTACTGCATATGAAAACGTTGATTGAAGTCCGGTTATGTTTTTATTTAATGAACAAAAGCAGTGTTATTGTATGTTGCTTGGTTTAAACAGTGGATTGGTATACATAAAGATGAGAAGAAACCATGATAAAGTAAGAGGAAACTAGGTTTTCAATTTAATTAATAGGTTGATTGTTTCACTGAGAACAATCATAAAGGACACTTTGTGAGACTAGTTATATGGCCCAATACATTCTTCTGCATGGGAGTTTCATTAACTCGTTTAAAGGCTCCAAGGAGATTAGGTTTAGTTTTTTCATTTGAGTTGTATTTATTTGTTCTATTTTAAAATATAAAAATAAAGAAAAACCACAGAAACATATCCAAATAGAGGTGTTTTCGTTGTTCTTTTCCTGGGTTTGGATGACATTGTTTCTGTGTGTTGCATCACTGATTCTTTACCTACGCACCACCACCTCTTCAACCTTTTAGTAGTTGGTTCTGCTTCATCTTCTTTTTCTCTACATTCTAGTTATAATTTATATGTGAGTATTGCTAGTGGACCATTCCACTTTGGAGTTACAAGATCGATGGAAATACCGTGTAAGGGCTGGGATGGAGGTTGCTCGCCATTTCAACAGGCTCTTCAATTTTTCACTCGGGCTCAATTGTTCAACAAAAACATGTGATCTTCAATGGCTTCCATGTAATGCTAATCTGTTGCATCGATCCACACCCACTTCCCAAGAAATTAGCACCACCCTTCATCCTTTCATCGAAGGTGCAAAATAATAGTGAGACCGGTTGATCAAACCTGCCTGGAGACCTGCCTTGGAACCCCACACCTACTAACCACCCCGATCAAATATGAACCACCTGATCATGCATGTTACAGACATCATCTCAATATTTACTCATGGAATTTAAAACTTATGTAACTTATGTATGCTATATAATAAAGTATTTAAATAAGGCTGGTGAAAAAAGTGATCCCTAAATTAGCACGCTAATACCTAAATTAGTTGGAAATGACAATTAGCACGCTTATCCCTAAATTAACACGTTGATTCAAGACATGTTATTTTTCCCCAATGTTCACACCTATAGGATTGACACTTCCAAAGAGGTCAATTCATGCTTGTTGTTCCAAGTGTTCACATTTTCACATAGTAGTGACACTTGCAAGAGCGTTTGGAGTGGTTTGACAGTCGGCCTACTAATCGAGTGGAATCAGTGTGACAAAAAGAAAAAAGTGATCATGCGCAGTATATGGTTGACAAAAATCAAAACACCATGCACTACAGAAAATTCATAGCATAAATGTATGACACACCGAAAAAGTGTAGTGCATCGGAAAAGGGGCCAACAGTCGGAAAATAAAAAATGGATCGTTACGGAAAAATTGCATGAATTTCGAATTTGTGAAATAAAATGAAGCATAGTTGACAAAATTCAACGCATTAATAACAACCAAAGAAGCTTATCTGAGAAGATTCAGGGAAATTATGATTCCCTCTATCAAAGGGAAACACGGGCCAAACAAGGCTTATTGTGCATTTGCAAAATCACGAAGCTAACAATCAAGAAGACGAGAAGCGAACATGTGAGTATAGAGATCGAATCAGTCGAAACTCAATCGGGAAAGTAAGAATTACCAACTATGGAACCTCCAAAGGTTGGCGCACCAAGGCAAACCTCATAGAAAACATGCAACAGTCTCAGGTCACCGCAAGAAACTGTAGAGGAAGAGGAGGAAATGACACAATGAGACAAAATTATCGACATCAACACAATTGCCTCACCACAGGTCGAATTAGTGAGTGCCACACTGGTTCGAACAAGTGAGTGCCACACTGGTTTGACCTAATGCACAGGGCCACGAACTAGTCGCCACAGGAAACTCACAACAACTTGTGAGGGTCGAGGAAACCCATAGAATGAATGGTGGTGACAGCGAGAAGACATAGTTTGTTGCACTAAGACCACAACCAGTGGTGGGGTCGGCACAACAGGAAGAAGTACATATTGAAGACGTGATAGGGGCGCCAAATATGGGCGGGGAAAAAAGAGAACTACAGGTTGGGACCTCTAGCGCGCCAGTAAGAAGAAAGGGAAAAAAACCCATCCCACGGTCCCCACGCAAGCAGCCTGATGCCTCAATTGTTTTACTGTGCATTCCATAGGGGGTGCAGGCCACACCAACTCTACTAGGTTGCATGGAAAGGCTGAGATACACATACCATGATGTGTCTGACACAAAAAAATCCCCAGAATTTGTGCAGTAGGTGTACATGGAGAGCATAGGCACATGACCATTTGGAGACGCAATACTGCAACAAAAGGAATGGGTAGCAGGCCTTGAAAACACAGGGATATTTAATTTATTAGAGATTTCCCACTTCGGCAGGTGGAAAGAGGTGAACAATTGTGTCAAGCAGTTGATCGTAGTCCTCCATGGCAGATTTTTATGGTTAGAAGAAACTGTCTCCATCGACGTAAAGATGATTACATTCATCACAAGTATTCCATCAATGTGTGAGAGTCTCGCGTAGTGCTTGGATGACAAAACCAAAGAAAAAGGTATTTTGAAAGAAATGAAGAAGACATACGGGACGAAAAGAGGCTCGCAAAAAATTATTATTAAGAGAATCAACGATGCAGCCATGAGAAAAAAATTAATGGAATGTAAGATACTACACAAATGTCGCAAGGAGGAGGTCCTTGCAAGGGTTGTTGTAGCAACGACACAGTGTGCAAATGGCACCATGATCAGTTGGGTGCCATATTTATTGAACTTGTTCCTAGACAGCTATAAGGAGGCATAGGATTTGGGAACATAGTTCCACTATTCTTGTCTCATGATCCTGATAGCTTTAATTGGATGGAAGGATCCTCCCTACTCATACTTCTTCCACAGAGTAGGACATTGTCGTGCAACATGGTACACATCAATGGGAAGCACTTCGGACCCCAAGCAAAGAAGTTGCAATGCCGACACATTTGCTCGGTATCCCAATGACATTCAAGAAAACAAAGCCAACACTTGGAGGATCACTCTAGAGGTGGTCATGCAGTATCAAGGGGTAGCCAAATTTAGGGATACACAACACAACATGTGGATCCAATCACTTTGGAATCCAGAAAAGGAATGGCTTCAACTTCGCTTCTGCATTAATTCAAAGGAATTTGAAATGGCCATGAGAGACTAGCAGGACAACTAGAAGATCCCAGTCATTACCAAGGAAATTCCAAAGGGAAAGGAGGTAGAAGCAGGGTCCTCCAAGACACCTGCAAGTGGCAGCACAATGACAAAGAAACCCACGCAGCAGGTGAATTCAGGTCAAAATCCGACACAACAAAAGAAGGGAAGCACTACAAAGAGGGATTCACAGATAGGAATGAAGGACAATGCCCCAGTGCAAGAAGAACAAGGAAGGGGGACACAACAATGCAGGAAACCCATTTGGTCGCTACTCCACAAGAAACAATGCCACCCAAATGGCCAATTATACATACAGGGTGGTCACGCAAGAAAGAAAAGGCCCATAAACAAATCCTGAAATATACAATCACTGAGGATGATGTCAATCTTGTCATAGAGAGAGTACAATATCATGCAACGAAGGAGTTTGAAGAGGTTGAGAACCAAAGAGGAAGGATAGGAAACAAGTTGGTTTATATCAAGCAGGTCCTATAACAGATACAAGAAGCACAGAGGCAAGAATGGAGAATAGAGACAATCCCCTGAGTAACAAAAGTTGAGGACATGAGTGAGAAGAATGAAGAAGACACTATCCAGACAGTAGCGCAATAAAGTACGAGCTTCCAAAGAACAACAGACATGCTACAGGTTTACAAGGCCACAACTCAGACACAACTCAAAGATGTGGCACAGGTACAATTGGTATTATCTCAAATACCAACAAAGGCACCATACAAATTGTAAGTCATTGTCGCACAGGAAGTGTAATCGTGAGCTAGAACATAGACGAAGGAATTGCAAATATCTAGAGATGGCAAGGATTCCATAGAAATGGTCATTGAGTAGGTAAAGCTGGAGATGAAAGAAGAGAAACAATGCATAGATAATTTAGAGAAAAAGTTCAAGGAAGTATTCAAAATAATTCCACACAGCGCGTAGGAAGCCATGAGAAATTTGGAAGAATAGAGCCAAATCATTACGCAAATGATCGAGCACTACAAGAAGGAGATCGAGGATATTAAAGAAAAATTAACCCAAAATAATCCTCCTGAGTTTATGGCTAAAATGAAACAACAGGCAACCCTATAAGTGGAAATGGTGGAGAAAGAAGTTGAAAAGGTCACACAACTGTTTGACAAGACCACGCATCTATGGACGATGTTGGAAGAAGATGAGAGGGTCCAACAATTAGACCAACAAGAGGAGGTAATTAGCACTGCAATCCGGGAGTTGAATCAGTGGAAAAAGTCCATGAGCATTACAGAGAAATTTAAGGGCGTACAGGAAAGAAATACCTTATAGGCAGAACTAAAGACTACGCAGAATAACAAGTAGGCCAGACAAACCTAGTTAGAACCTCTCCAAGAGAAAGCAACGCAAATAATTGCGAAATTGGAGAAGGAAAATATAATAATGGCTCAGGACCATGCTAAGAGTGCATAGTCTCTTAAGGAGAATATCACATCATAGAGGGTATAAGAGATCACAAGGAATGTTGTGCAAGATAGAGAAAAAGGGGAAGAGTTAAAAGGAAAAATCCATATTTTGGAAAAATATGTTTAGTGAGCACGCACTTCTTGAGTGGTTCAGGATGAGCCACATGTTAGAGTTGGGGGCCTATTGGGCAGAGGCCTATTTTTGGAAGGAGAGACCTAATTTTGGAGCACGCACAACAGTTGGCAAGAAAGAAGCATGCAGAAAAAAGGAGGAAAAGTAGCATGCAAGAGGAAAAGCCATGTGTGAGGAGGCAGACAATCCTAACCATATTAGGCTTAGGGTTTTTGATAAGGATTATAATAGCTACAAGCCTATAAAATAGTATAAATAAGAACCTAGGAGGTATAGTTTGTAGTTGTTGTTCGGTTGGTTAAGTGGCTAAAGATTGTTGATAATTGTTGTTGAAAGTTGTTGAGTTGTAGAAGAGTCGATGAAGGTAGATTTTGAGGGGAGCATGGTGTGATCTAGTCCACCTCACAGAGGTTCCTTAACCTCATCATGATTGTATGATTGGATATCTAATGCGTGCAACACCAGATTTTGTAGAAGACTAAAAAAAAATGAAGAGAAGCCAAATAATTGTGGACGTATCCCAGGAGGCGGTGAACCATGGTAAAACCTTTTTTCTATGTGATGTTTGATTGAATCCTTAATTTCTGTCAATGGTTAGTTCATGAATCAATGAATAACTAGATGTATTAGCATGCATGCATGAGACTAAAGATGAATGAATATTAGGAATACCTAAATCAATAACAAGTTTAATGCATAAATAAAGATACAATACACTCCCATATCCCCACTCATCCCTACATTGCAAACACCTGGTTATTGCATTCACCCATAGAGTTATCTTGGGTGAGACTACATTGTGCATCCTCTGCGCAGCGTTTCCTCCTCATTTACTAGGAGGGCTGATATTTTTAGAGGGTTTTGTTGGGAAACTGTACAAATATGAACGAGGTTCAAACCAAGAAGAGGAAATAAGAAAAATATTGAATCGATATATCTCTTCTCCCATGTCTCAATACCCCAATTATTGTTTTATGCAATGAATTTTGAAACTAGGCTTTTACTGAGTAACATGTAATTGAATTTTTTCATTAAAGGATCTATTTTGGAAAACATTTTGTGAAGATCATTCTCATGTCAAATTTGAATTGACACACTCTAATGATATTAAAACACTCAATTATGATACGTTATTTGGTTTTTATGCCCCTGACACAAATTCGACAAGTGTCCCTAAATGGCTTCAAGAAGCGAGTTGCAAATTTCCATAAAACAATAAATAGAACTCAAATAAATGAATGGTCAATTCCATTCTACTTGAGAAATCCCATTATAGTTATGGAAACTATTATCCCTTTCATCCATACCGCATATATTGTTTTATTTGATGAATCTTGAAACTAGGGTTTTTCTCCGTAGCATGCAATGCAATTTTTTCATTGAAGGGTCAATTTTTGAAAACTATATCATATGAGTGTGTGGATAGAGTGATCATGTAGACATTGAATGAACACACTTATAGGATCTTATGACACTAAATCATACTACTAGATTTGGTTTTTATGTCTTTGGAATAAATTCGACGAGTGTCCTTAAATGGCATCAAGAGGCGAGTTGCAACTCATCATAAAATGATAATTGAGACTTGGATATATGAACCATCATTTTTGTTTAAATTATGACATTGGATTATAGCTAGGGGTTCCCCTCTCCCATGAATCCATACCCTAGATCTTGTTTTATTCAATGAATTCTAAAACTAGGGTTTTGCAAAGTAACATGTAATGCATTTTTTGCATTAAATGGAAAAAATTTTAAAACCTTTCCTTGGATGTGTGTGGATAGTGTGATCATTTAAATATTTCCAAAACACACTTGTATGAGCTTATGGAACTCAATTCTACTTCTTTGTGGTGTTTTTATGCCACATGACCATATTTCTATGTGTTGACACTTGACCTAAACATACTATGTGGGTGGAGTATGGGAAATAAATAGTATGGGAACACCTTGTGTCCTTTATACATGACCCATTTTCTCCTAAAATTACCTCAAAAACATGGAATTTTTCAAAGGAGAAAAAATTCTATGAGGGAAATTAGTCTCCTCAAGGTTTGTCTTCCAAAAAAATCCTCCTATAAAGAAAGTGAAATTTTTGAGAAACACAAGTTAGGTAGATGTTTATACTTATGAAATTGAATATAAATTATTAAATGTTTCTTTCAAGTTATGATTGCAAGACAAAAATTGTATATTGAAAATGATTCTCTTTCTAATGACATAGAAACACATCCATTTTTTTTCTGTAAAAAAAAATAACTCCAGAACATAGTTATTCATGATTTTAGGGACAAATTAAGGTTATGGAGACAAAGATTGATTCAAAATGCAATTTCATAGTTTATATCCACTAGTACAATAATAAGAGCACCAACAGTATGTGCACAATTGTTGTCAATATCGAGCATGTTATAGTTTTCCCATGTTCATAATTCGTGATGTAGATTTTCTCTATTAATGAAATTTAGGAGTTGGTATAGATACAAATTTAGTTAATTTAATGACAAATATACATCATTCTAAAGGACATCCCTTACTAATAGTGAACAAAATAATATAAAAGATTAATCTTAGTTAGTTTAATACGAAATGATAAAGCTACACAATTGATTTTATCATAAATACCAAATAAACAAAGTGTCTAGAATAATAGCACAATACTAGTAAGAAACTAAACCATAAATAAATCATTATACACATGTTTAATATGTGTATCTATTTCAAAATTGGTTAATTTGTACATTCTTTACAAAATGGTACATCATTCCCACGATACACAATGGAACCTCGAGCCCAAAAATAGAAGAATGGAATCTCATGCCCTAGATACAAAATGACACCTCATGCCTAAAATGGGATATTGTGGCCTAGATACACAATGGGTCACTCGTTGATCCCCACCACCCTCATCAATATTAGGTTCATTCCCAAAGAGGATCTTCGTCTTCTTAGAGATTGAGGAAACTGAAGTATTCTTGCATCTAGGAGTTGTTAGTATTTTTAGAGACTGAAAAAGGAAACAACATTCTTATAAGTTTGTTTTCAACAATAATATCAATTAGCACACTTACAAAATGATACTTTATAGATCAATATAAAAAAATCACCACATATGAGAGTGTAAATCATTAGGGTGTTTCGCTTCTCCATGACCCTAACCTCTTCATGATGCCTCCTTCCAACAACTAGAAGAAGAAAAGCATGGAATTTAGTCAAAATGCCTAAAATAAACTGCATTCATGTTGAATAAAAATTTCATCAATGCATGATCTTGTTGTGAGTAACTTAGGCAATGGAAAAGATTAGCTAGAAGATGAATAACTCAACTAGAAAAGCTTATCCAAGGAAACAACTAGTGTAGGGTTGATAGGTGTAGCTACAATGGATGAATGAATGGGGATTATAGAAAGGAAGAGTGGTGTAGGGTGGATGGATACAACAATAGTGGATGCAACATGGGGGGTTGTAGCAAGGTGAGGATGGATTGGTATAGGGTGGATGGGTGGTTGGGTTGGATAAAATGGAAAATGTTGTGGGTGTGGGTGGAAATAAATATCCATGAGTTGTAGGATTAGGAAAAGGACCCTTGGGGTGGAAACAAAATCCCAAGTGTTGGGCCAAGGTGGCTAGTGACTATATCCATATTGTAACGTGGGATGTATAGTGGAGGTGTATGATGGACAAGGAAGGGTGGTAGTGATGAATGGATTAATAATGATGGTGCCTACATATACATTTATAATAAGTCGATTAATACAAAGACATGAAAATCAATCAAAATAATATAATTAATTTCACATTCAAACAAGATTTAAATTGGCACATGATACTTAGGAATGGGGTGATCCGTCGATCTTAGGTGGATATGGTTACTTGATCTCTGAAGTTTCAACCTATAGAAACACACCAAAACTATAATCAATTTCTCATAAGTAACATGGGTATTTTTAAAACAAAAAATTTACAAATCTTGTTAAAGTTGACTTTGTTCATGACTAGGTTCATGTGGCTTAGAAGTTTCTAATATATCAAGAGTTGAAATTAAGGATTTAATATTCTATTGTATTGGGGGAGGAATAGCTATGTGCACCTCAACTCACACCTCTCTTTTACTACATAGCCACTAGTAGAATGTTGTTTCCTACTCTGCTCTCTTTGATGTGGATTAACCTTTATTAGAAGTTTAAGAATCCATAACTTGCTAAATAAGATATTAATATTACTTCTCTTTCACATTACAAAATTATTCAAATTAACAAGGCTCCAAGAAGCCTAAGACTCTACATCCCAAGAGACTTTATCTCATAGGAGAGAGACTTTTTAAGAAATGGTAGTATGGATAAGTTGGGCATAAATGAATCATCCCACTATAGACAAGATTGACAAGAAAAGAAAACGATAAAATGTTCTTAAGCATTTTAACAGGCCACAATAATGATAGGGATGATTTTGAACAACTAGGCGAGTGAGCCACTTATCAATGACTAGCTTTTATCATATCCATCAATGACTATCAACTAATTTATCAAGGTTGGATAAAAAATTCTTTAACTCTAGGGATGGAAGTTATCCATGAACAATTAAAGATGTAGGAGTAGTAAATCCAATACGAGTAGTTTCACTTAAAGCACCACTAGCAGAACCATTATCTAAAGATAAATACCTAGAAGCAAGGAAATCACCAGTACAAATCGGGATAACTATAGTCTATTATATACAACAACATGTTGTGATCTATCAAGCTCATTCCATATATAACGAAGCACTTCCTATATATGAAATCATGATCACAATTATATATATTTATGTTCATGACCGAGAACTCTCAAAATCATCGAATTGGGGAATGAAGGCATAAATCGAACTCAAGTACATCATATCTAATATTCAATTACCTCTCTAGACGGGAATGAGGACATATACGAAATTCAAGCACATCATCTCTAAGATTGAACTACCTCTAGAGACCTTACCTTAGTATATAGATCAATGAAGGCCACATCAAGTCTAATCTTTCAACCTAAAGCTTTAACAAGCTCATCCAAATTTGAAAGGTGAACACTAAGCAATGACACCTCTTCCCTAAAGAAAGGGACTTACTTCAACTCACCTTGTTTTATTTTATGTAGCACTTTGAAACTTATATTAATTCTTTTAAATTTCAAACTCTTTTTCCAAATATCATTTTTTTAATTAATTTTAAACATAAAAAAATTCAAATTCATAATAAATTTAAATTAAATTTTTAAAAATAATATAATAACAATTATAATTAAAAAATTTAACATATCCATAAAATCAATCTTTATAAAACTTATAAAAAATGAAAAATCTTATTCCTCATCCTATAAAGCTTCCAAAAAAAATTCCTCTAAACTAACTAATAACATCAAAGTAATCTTGAACAATAACTAATAACATCAAAGTAATCTTGAACAATTTCCAAAAGAGTTCCTCATTTAAAAATGTGAAGAGTTATATCACATTACATCAAATCACATTAATAGACATGATTTATATCAAATCAATCATCACGATAAAATATAACTCCAAAATCCAAATTGCATACCATGTGCTTACAATATATGATTTCGACTCAAATCAATCGCAATGATCAAAATTTAATAACTTGATCTTGATTACTTTATATTAAATTAATATGAATTTATTTTATAAAATATCATGTGAAAATGTCTAATTACTCATCAATATACTTAAATTTATTTTAAGTAGTTTTGATTATTTTTTTCTAAAATAATATGAAATTATTTTATAAAATATTATGTGAAAATACCTAATTACTCATAAATACATTTAAATTTTCCACCTAACCTATCCTTCCACTAATCAAAGTTGAAACATGCCATGGAACAAGGTTGTCTTGTGTTAGATACATTAATTATATTACATGGATATTTAAGATTACACTACCTGGAGTACATGGAGAATTAAGAGAACTCTATTATACATTTAAGAAATGATTTTTTTCTGTCCATATTTTTAGAGATTTTTATTAAAAATTTAGCAAGAAATTAAGACAGATATAAATTTGAGTGATTATTTTTATATAATCTTAATATTTTAAAGATTTTCATATAATTTATTTCTACATTAAAAATGAATTTTAAAAAACAAAAAAATATTTAAAAAGTAATTTCATATAACATTTAAACAAACAGCACCCTCTTCTGCAATCTCATAACATGAGAGCCGTGAGAGCATTTAAAACAGTGGGCGTGTCACTAATTAACGTGCTGTACACCAAATATAATGTACATCAACTTGACCTGGATACTTATACAGTCTCATAGGCTGACGCACCATCCCACCCTTCTTCGCATGAGCTTGCTCTGCTGATTTATCACCTCCATACCGTGCTCCGACTGCCACAAAGTACGAGTATAATTTGATTTTGTTTTGCTTACTGAAATTCAACGCTTAAATCCTGGTAGATTCCAACATCAATTAATTGATAATCCATTCCATATATCGCCTCGACCTTTCACTGAAACGCCCCTCATTATGACAAACGGATAAATATCTGCCCTCGCAGCATCCGCCATCGTTAACTTGCAACCCTATCTGATAGCAAACTCCGTGGTCAGAGTAAGATTTTGAGTCCAGTGATCCATCGTCGCTCGAAGCCTTGTTTGCGGCGGGGGTTGAATGAGCGGCAGGCTGATACACAAATCGAGATTGCGACCAGGGACCTGTTCGTTTTTAGAAAACACAGGTTCTATGGGCGAGCATAAAGAGCGCTTATATTGAAAGAAATTTGCTATCTATGGTGTTCTTGGGCTCTGGAATGCCGGAATTTGGTGCTTCAGGTCGAGTCGAGAGCTGCGGGTAGTGTTGCATCTTCTTCTTGGGTCCAGGCCCCTTTGTTTTTATGATCCTTCTCACATCACGGAGATATCCCCATCTTCCCGGAAAGAAGG
>JASDQU010107797.1:1485-20337 GCA_032191745.1 Picea mariana
TTTCCCTTCTGATTCTCTGTTGAGTTAGGTTAACTCCCAAGGTTAACTTCTATTCTTCTGTTGAGTTATCTTTTACTCCTTTTATCCTTTTCCTTTCTCAAGTCAACTTAAAAATATAACTTTAGTCTAGTTGACCTTCTCCCTCAGTGTGAGACTATGACCTAGTAGGGGTGCCCAGGCCACTGAGTCTCCTCATCACCTCTCTAAGAGGTGGGGGACATTACATCATGCTAGTATGACTTAGATATGATGTAGATGATACTCCAGATCACGCCAGTACAACTTAGATATGATGCATTCACATCATACTAGTACGGCTTAGAGGTGATGCAACTGATGACATTGTTGATGTAGGATGATATCAAATGATATGATTTGATTGATGTGGAGACTATATGTATCTGACCAATAGCTGTATGCTACTATGGTGGATGTGTTCCACTGGTAGTGATTGTGTGTCACTGGTTAGTAGTTGTGTTCTACTAGGAGTGGCTATGTACCACTAGATAGTAGATGTATACTACTATGGATAGACACAGTTGTGTTCTATTGTATGAAATTGTATCTAATTGTCATGGAGACTATAACTAGTGTTGGAGATGATTTCCAAGTAGATGGATAGTGATGATGATGTTGGTGATTTGATTTGTGTGATCATGAGATAGCCGATGTGGCTATGATGATGCTACCACATAATGGTTTGTCTTTTCTAAATACCATTACCGATAATACCTCCCTAGCTAGGATGGAGTGTTGATGTTACGATAGCTGCATGAGGTATTAACCTCCACGTGTAACCTTTGATGAGACTAGAACATTTCAGAAAGCTAGAGAAACCCTAAACGGTTGGATAAGAACCCTAGAAGACAATTCGACTCAAGAGAAAATCTAATATTAAGTTATTAGCCTCCAGGAAGAGAAGTCGGCCTAGTTAGGTGACTTGAACCACTATAAATAGAGGGTGCTTGAGCTCATTTGTTCTCACTCACTCTCACAACCTCATAAGCACTAGTGGTGTGCATGACTGGAGGAGAGCTCTAGTTGTTGTAGTGGTGACTTGATCTTTGGCTTATGGTTTTCGTTTCTCTGCTTAGTGTGCTAAATTTGGAGAGAGGTACGCTATCTTGGTTGGCTATCTATTCTAGTGTTTACTTCCAGAATTATTCTACCTGTCAAGGTTAAGGTGCTCGGGGGTCGACTTGTGTCTATGGTTGGGTGACAATATATTGATATTGTCTATGGTGAAAATGAGCACACCTATTATTTTAACACTTATTTCCAACTAAGATGTTAGATATAGACATTCAAAACCTCAAACACCCACATCTATTAAATAACATAGCATAAAGAAAGCGAGACAAAATATTAATGACAATAATCCATATATATATTTCAAGAAAAAATTTGTAACTTCTATTATAGAAAAATAAAGATACAATCCAAAGGTGCAAGAGGGCATACAAAAATAGCAAGTTTTTAGATTTGGGTCTATCGCATTTGTCACTTGAGTGAATTGGAAACCATCATGCTTTAATCCCGTGAGTCAAAATAATAAACCCAAAGGACCAAAAAAAGTAAGATCATTTTACATAACATAAAAATTTCCTTCTCAATTTGAAATCAGATCTCCATCTATAAATTCCACCACCACCATCACATTTTCCTCCAAGGATAAAGCATCTTTGGAGAGAGTATCCACAGTAACATTTAATTCTTTGTATATGTGCATAAATTTAATCTGGCTCAAAAGAGTAGTTAAAATTTCCAGTCGTTGACCAAGTTGCAAAAGGTCCAGATGTACAAGTTGCAATATCCCTAACATCCAATCAATACATATATTTGAGTCACCAAGAACTTGTAGTGTTTTCACATTTCTATCCATAGAAGACTTTAAAAGTGCAAAAAGGGCATTTAATTCTACAACATTATTGGTCCCTAACCCCCAATTTTCCTTACCAGATAGATTACGAGAATCATAAAAGTAGAAAATGAACCCTATCCCACAAGTGTTGTTCGAACCTTGACATGCCCTCTCAAAATAACTCCAAGGCCGTTGCTTGTTAATGTCAACCAAATTGAGCACTCGTCCTTTCTTCAAAGAAGAAGAAACCTTATAATGTTGTAGTAGAGGAAGAGCTTGTTGGGATATTTTGAATGTGGGAGTAACTTTGTTTTCAAATATATCTGAATTTTTTGCCAACCAAATTCCTCATGAAAAACAATACTGACAATACTCACCATTCCTTCAATGGACTACCTATAAAAAATTATTTAAAACAATTCGTCAACCCATCCTTTGACCACATAGGAGAAACCACAACTAAAAACCAACCTCTTTCTAGACCTGTAGAGTAAACAAACATTTCAAAAAATGATGACAGTTGGTCTCATCATTTTTTTGCACATGTAACACAGTCTTGACCCCTATTAACCTCATTGTTGTAACCAATCCCAAGTCAACACCCTCTCCTTAGGAAAAATCCAGAAAAAAATGATTCCCTTTGGTGGCCCCTTGATTTTCCACAACTTATCATACCACCTGTATCATCCCCCAGCCCAACCAAGGGACATTACAGTGTGAAATACTCATGAAAATGAAATTTTAACAACTAAATAAATTCCTCCATCTATTCGCTACGAATTTAAACTAGATTTAACTGCTAATTGTTACTATCATTTACATGCATCTACAAATTTATCTAATAGACATGAAATGAAACTAATGAACACCATTATAGAAACATATAAATTTGTTCTCATACTCAAAGAAAAACACAACAATTAAACACATAATATAACATAACAACAAGATAAACCACTTATCTTATGAGAACGCTTTTGAAACCAACTACTTTGGACATACGTTCCACCCAACCATAGACTGACTGTTCTAAATATCAATAGTCAATCACCCCTAAGATGAGGCTAGTAATCCACAAAAGAGGGTGGTCTCTCACTGTCCACTCACAACTCATCATACTCTCAACCCACTAGTATTCTTCTACAACTATCCTGATTTTCCACCATCTTTCTTCCTCTTGACCTGCCCAACCAAAGGAATGCACCCCTTCACTAATATAAATACCTTAGACATCCCATTCATTTATCAGGGTCTCTATGGAACATGTATTTAGAAATCTCTCAGCTGGGAACTCCAAGGAACTTGTTTCCAGGAAAACTACCAACAACAAACACTTGTTGTTTTAGTGAAACTCACTCAGGAGTTCACTCTTCAGGCCCAAAAACCTAGTTCTTCAATATTAAGGTCCAATTCACTCCAAATACGCTCCAACATGATTCAAAATTTACCCTCTATGGCTGCACCAGCTCCAAGCTCTCTTCCTTGCTCTCTACTTTCTCTCATGCACAAAAAGTTTTCTATGTAAAATTGTTGTAGCTACCCATACAAATTTCCTCCCTTTGGATTGCTTGTTTGACTCACACACTTCCCCATGATGATTGTACTCATCCCCCATGTTCCCAATAACTATGATATGTGACTACTCACACCCACCATCTTACATGTATTCAATGATTGGATTTTGGAACACTCAATAAAAAAATTGGAAGGTTCATATAGCAAATTTAGGAAAATGGGTTGACTTAATATACATGGGTAATTCCCCCTTGGACCCCCTCTTAGGAATTATCTTATACCCTCTCCTCTCTTGTGGATTAATCAACCCCCATCTCTGTCCATGTCCCCTTAGCAACTTTATCACATTTTAATTATTAAAAGATAGAAATGCAATTTGTATATTACATCGGTTTGGTCATAGCCACACATTATATCTACATAAACATTAATTAAACTGAGGATTATAGTGGGGATGTTACATTCCCCTTCCCCTAAAATTGTGCGTAGTCCTCAGTGCACACTATGTTGATATACATATATGAAAATTTACATCACAGTACTTATAAAATAAAATTCCACAATTTTACAACTTCAACAACAGTTCCAACCATAATCTCTTGTTCCTCTCAAATCATCGACCCAAGGGATGCAACATTCATTTATTAGGTCTATTCCAAGGAATGTACCTTTCGTTTATCATGAATAACCCAAAGAATGATCCATTCTTTTATTAGGGTCCCCAACACAGTTTGTTAGGACTCTGAGATGTGGTCCCATAACTCTAGCTGCTCAAAATGGAGTCTTGCATTCTATTTTATTCAAAATTGTCAAAAATTTGCGGATATGCTTCCCACATGTTTTCTTCATGCTCCCATGTAGAATATTCATGACAGTAGTAGGTCCATTGAACATTTACCATCCCTATGGATGTGTTCATGATCACTTTGACTTTCCAGTCTAGGATGCGTACCAGTTCCACCCGGAAATCCCCTTTGTACTCCACCTAGATCACATTCCAATCAATTATGTGGTTAGGGTCAAGCACATATTTATTCAATAATGACACATGAAATACATTATGCACTCTCATGGATGAAGGTAATGCTAGCATGTATGCAACTGGACCTATCTTTTCTAATATTTCAAAAGGCCCACAATATCTCACTACCAACTTTGGGCAACTTACTAATCTTAGAGAATTTCTCTTTTGCTTCACTTTTAAAAACACATGTTTGCCCAATTTAAAATATCTAAACACTTTATTCTTTTCTGCGTATATTTCCTTCCTATCATGAGAAACCTTTAAATTTTTCTTTATCTTTGTCATCTACTCTTCCATTTCCTTCAACAAATCTAACCCAACAACTACTTTGTTTGCTAGATTATCCCAACTCACCGGGGTGTTACATTTTATTCCATACAATGCTTCAAATGGACTCATTTTCAATGAGGCATGATACCGATTGGTGTAAGAAAAATCAACTAAATGAATATAATCTTTCCACTTTGATGGTTGATCCATCACATACATCCTGAGCATGTCCTCAATTATCCTGTTAGTCCTCTCTTTTTTTCCATCTGACTATGGATGATATATTGTATTGAGATTTAAATTCGTCCCAAATCCCTTGAACAAACCTTTCCAAAAATTGGATGTGAACTTTGGATCTATATCTGAAACTATTTCCTTAGGCACCCCATGTAGCCTAACAACTTCCTTCATATATATCTCTGCAATATTCATTCCCTTGCGTGTAGTCTTCACTGGAATAAAATGTATTTCCTTTGTCAATTTATCCACCACCACCATGATGGAATCATGTCGCTTCACTATTCTAGGCAGATTTATAATAAAATCAACTATGACAACTTCTCACTTCCATTATGGAATGAGAAATGGTTGTAACAAACTTTCTAGATGTCTATGCTTTGTTTTCACCTTCTGGTACTCTAGACATCTGGGTATGTAATTATCCACCTCTTTCTTCATTCACGGCCAAAAATATTGGCTTCTTACAACTGCAATTTCTTATGATATCTTGGGTTCCCAACATATGGCACATTATTCATTTCCTTCAGAATTTCATTTTTCAGCTCATTGGAATTCATCACATATACTTTTCCTTTGTACATGAGAATTCCATCTTCTTTTAGCTCATAAGAATTAAATTTCTGCTGAAAAATGACCTTGCTGTAAATTTTCTTTATGTTCATATTATGCTGATTTGAATTTGCTACTGCAAAAATATTATCTTTTAGATCATTCCTATACATGCTAATGGTTTTAACATGCACTTCATGAGCTCTCCTACTGAGTGCATCAACCACTTGATTTTATTTTCCTTTGATATGCTTAATTTCAAAGTCGTATTTGCTAAGGAATTCAAGCCATTTAGTTTGCCCAGGATTTAATGTTGGTTGACGAAATACATGCTTCATATCACAATGGTATGTTTTTAACTCAAATTTCTTACCCATGAGGTAATGTATCCATATTTTTAATGCATGTACAATTGTTGCTAGCTCTAGATCATGGGTAGCATAATTCCTTTCATGCTCTTTTAATTTTTTGGACTCATAGCATACCACATGATTCTTTTGACCAAGGAATCCATCGAGCCCTTCCTTGCATGCATCAATGCACTAGAAAAAATATTCATTTGGATCTATAATATTCAATATTGGTGCACTTGTCAATATTTCCTTTAACTGCTGAAAACTCTCTTTACACTTGGAAGTCCATTCAAACTTCACTCCCTTCTTTTGCAAAGAAGTGATTGGACTTGCAATCTTTGAAAATCCTATTATGAATCTTCGATAATAACGATCAAGACCCATTAATGTTATGAACTCTGTGACATTTATTAGCACTAACCATCCTCTAATGGCCTCTACTTCTCAGGATCAACTTCTATCCCTTCTGCTGAAATTATATGCCCCAAGTAATGAATATTCTTTTGATAAATGATGCACTTACTTATCTTAGCATACATTTTACACTCTCTTAAAACTTTCAACACCATTCTCAAATGTTTCTCATGTTCCTTTTTTGAATTAGAGTAGATGAGTATATCATCTAAGAACACAATCAAAAACTTGTCCAGGTACTCCATGAACACTCCATTCATCAGGCACATAAAGATTGTTGGGGTATTTTATAGTCCAAATGGCACTACCATGAATTTATAATGCCCATATCTTGTCCTGAATGTTGTCTTGTTGATGTATTATTCTTTATTCATCACTTGATGATAGCCTGATCTCAAGTCAATCTTTGAAAAGATTCTTTCACCTTTCAACTGATCAAACAAATCATCAATTCTTGGAAAATGATATTTTCTCTTTATGGTGACCTTATTTAGCTATATGAAATCAATACATAGCCTTAAGGTTCCATATTTCTTCTTTACAAAAAGAACCAAGGATCCCCAAGGTGACACACTTGGGTGTATATAGCCCTTACAGAATGGACACTAGAATTGTAAGGTGTCTTGGACACTAGGGAAGCTCCTGACACCAAATCAATAGAAAAATCAATGTCTCTCTTTAGTGGAAACCCTAAGATTTCCTTAAAAGCATCTTCAAAATCCCTCAAGACCGGATGGTCTTCAATGATTGAAACTTTATCTTTGGCTACCTCTTCCATATGGGTTGCATAAATTTGAAATCCCTTCTTGAAACGCTTCTTCAACTGCATAGATTAAATTTCTCTAACAACGACAACTCTTGGAATGCCTTGAATATTTCCTTGCTGCCCTTTTTTGTCAAGACATGTGATTGTTTTGTTACAATAGTCTAGGAAAACATGGTGTTTTTACAACCAATCCATGCCAATTAGAAAATCATATGAATCCAATGGTATGATGTTTACATCTACCTTTTTGCTGAGTCCATTCATGTCCATTGAATAATCTTTAAAAATCTCATTGATTTTCCTCTTAGCTCTTCTGGCTAACTAAATGAACCAATATTTCTTATGCTTACTCCTTTGCAAGTGAAATATTTCTTATGCTTACTCATTCTTTCTCATTGAGGTTCTTGGCTTGCTTAATTTGATCCCACCACATGGTTGCCTTTCCTTGCAAGTGGTAGGTGGAAATTCTAGCTTCTACCCGGGAGGGGTAATCATGCAGTTGGAAATGTTTCTTCATTTCCAATAACCAAGCCTCATCCTCTTCTCCTTTCCTATGCTCACCATTTAAAGTTGGCAGCTTGATCTTCTTGAACTCACCTTGCAAGATGTCTACCTCAGGCCTTCTTCTTTTCCTCTGAACAATAGACACACTTGGACTACTCCCTAGCCTTGAACTTGCATGAGGTCTCCTGGTGGATTATTTTGGAGAATGATGGCACCTTCTCAAGCTTCTTGAATGCCTATCATTTCTATGATCATCCCTTTGTCTATGAGATCTATATGTTGATATTTTTCTATCACTAGTTGCTTTATTGGTGCCATATTCTTTGTTGACTTGCTTATGAAACATATTTAAGCTATGAAGTATCTCCCCCTAGGACTTCATAATCCTTTCATTATCATCTCTATAGCTCTGCACCTCCCTATGCAGACTTCTCATAGTGAAAAGCTCCTACCTATCTCTTCTTCCATTTGACTATGTCTTAGCATTCCCCATGCTAACATATAGATGTTTGATCTCTTCCTCATGGATGTAAGATCCCCAATCATCTTCAATAACTCCATTCCTTATATGAGAACCAAATTTTCTCTCTTGTACTTCTAACTTTGCAAGAAATCTGCATGTAATAATTATTGTTAGAACATGCATAGTATAAAACATTCATCCATTAGAATACATGTTATTTCTTCATCAATTTATGAAGAAAACATTATGCCAATTAAAATTATTATCCATTAGATTCATTCCTATCTAAAACATCTTTCCAATGGCTGTACCCATGCATCAATATGAGTTTTGAGGGAAAAGTTACAACATTTACATGTTGCAATTTCCACTCTTTTACTGCTACAAAAAACTCTTTATTAATTTCTGAAAATTTTTATTGCCCAAATAAAAATTATGGGTTGATAGATGTTTTCTACTCCTCAAGACCTTTCCAATGAATATTTGTTTTATCAAATCCTAGGTATGAGCTGGAAGTTATGGTCTAGAGAAGTTTAGGTTGCTTTACCCAAATTATACATGTATGCTACATGTGTCTTATTTCTCTCCCAACACATGTTTACATACTCAGATCTCAAATCTGACTCCATATATGTCTTCTATGGAACATAATATTTCCATCAACTAATCCTGTGCCCCAAACAAACTTCTGAGCATGGAGCTATGTCTTTCAGAAATAATCTAGTGCCAAAATTTTACCCTTACCATTTTGGCTATAACTTTCTCATACGAGCTATGTTTTGTGAACAATTTAGCTCATTGGAAAGCTCTCCTCGAGCTCTTTTATTTGAGCTATAGATACAAAGTGTACCTTAGTGTACTTTTTTATCATGGGTTTTAATTGGATAAAAAACATCATTTAGGACCTCAAAAATGCCCCACAAGTTAATGACCTTCAAAACTATGAAAATTTAGAAAATTCCATATAAACTTGATTCTTTTACTGTGTTAAAAACCATTAAATATGAGTCATAGATCTCAAATCGGATGAAATATGAGTTTTTTATCCACGCTCGATCTCCCATCAATGACCAACGTTCTCCTTTGGCACACAAAACACTTTCCCCAAATTGTTGACCCGACCATCGACCCAACTCCCTAACAACCAATTTGCACACCTTCGAGACTAGTCGACCTGATCGTTGGATGTCGGTGATTTCTATTTGTAAATGAAACTCTCACTAATTTGACCAATGCTCGACCATCATCCCATCAGTCGTTGGTCATCTCCGTCGAATGACGAAAACACTTCCTCAATTCGACCAACCCAACTGTCGACCATTGGCCATCCCTATTGGATGATGTGGAAACTACTGATGTGGCATGACACATGGATGATGATGTGGCATGACACATCATTTTGAGGTGTTAACTTGGTTGAAGCGGCACGTCACATGGATGTTGACATGGCATGACACATGGATGCTGACATGACATGACATGCCATCACCCTCTTTCCTTCATCGGCCATCAACCAATTCTCTTTGGCGACCCAAACACATTTCCAAATTCATCTGACATCTGAATATCGACCCATCGATGATCCTTCTTGATTGATTCAAAACTCTTCATCAAATTCGACCAACGCCCAACCATTAGCCCATCGACCATTGATGATTTTTGTTGGAGACTGAAAACACTTTGCTAAATCTAGCCGATGATTCAATGTCAACACATCAGCCATCGCCTATGTCTTTGGTCAAACCAAACTCTTCGGCATTTCAGCCGTCGATGATCTCTCTTGGAAATTTCCAACACTTGGAAAATTTCAAAAAAATACCAGGTGAATCTGGGTCATTGATCTCACTCGAGATGATCTCGGTTGTTGATTCTACTCTGACCTTGTTGTGAGGGAAATCTCCCTACGCACTAGCAAATAGGGTTTAGACTTTGCATGCAGATATGACCGAAGAAAAACTACTTTCTACCTTCATCCCTAGATTTAAATCCCCTTTTCTTAGTAAATGCATGGAAATATCAACCTACCTTGTTCCTGACATTTGATGTCGATCCTCCTTTGTACTTGATTACTTGTTCGCAATACTCCTTCCAAAGCTGACCTGCATACAAGAAAAACAACAACTACGCATGCATCCTACTTATATACTAAAGGGTTAGAAATCCAAACATATACTAATCAAACTATAAAAAGTTCATGAATTGGGACAGGAAAAGCATTTTCTTTATTACTTTGAATGAGTCAACTTACAAAAGTTGAGACCGGCCACCGCTCCGCAAACCTGATCCTGGGTTCCTCTTCGATTTTCCTCCAATTGCTTTTCTTTATATCTCCTTTGGCACAAGGAAAGGATAAAGGGTTAGGACAATGGGAATACGCAAATGGGCAGAGTTTCTTTGCTATATTTTTCCTTCTTCCAAATGGGACCCCTACCCCTTCTTTTATAGGTTAGAAGGAGACAGGTATTTGGACGAACCCTCGGCCATGCATGGTCGGGAGTTTCAGTTAACTCACCCATAGATTTTGTGTTCCATCAGCAACTTTCCTTTTTTCATGCTTTTGTCAGTCCACGCAGGTTGTTTTAGGTCAGCCAGCATGTACACGCGTGCAGTAATGGACTAGGGCGCATGGGCCTTTATAAAAGAGGTTTTTTAAAGAGTTATTCAACAGTGATTTGGCAAAGAAGGGATATGAGATGGCCTGATGCCAGGTAAGCATGTGTGGTGCAATTTAGGGTTATAACAGATGCCCCCTAATGTGTGAGGTCAAAAGAGCATCTGATGGCCAAAATACATTACCAATCTTTATTGATGTGCTAAACGATTGAGCCCAAGGATCAGGAATTGGGAGGTGTCGTCTGCAAAATAACAAATGTCTCACCGAGGTAAGCATACCCATGCTCGGAATAAAATAGAATCATGGCTACCAATCAAATACACTGTAGATCCATGTCATATAACTATATAAAGAGTAGTCGTGAACAATACACAGTGGAGCTACATCTCGAAATAGAAAAGATATACATATAGAGTACCCATCTTCTAGAAGCTGATACGACCTGCTGGCTGGAGATGAGATCTTCAGAGCTCGAGCAACAACTTCAAAATCTTCAAAAATCAGATAGGAGTGTAATATGAGTGTACGACTGCACTACCTAGAGGTCTTTGACAGCTCGTCTGTCATGGACTTGATAATCTTGATGATCAGACTGAAGGCTTCAGTGATTTCAAACAAAGACTTGATTGGATGTTCAGGATGGCCGGGTATGAGGACAAGAGACATATTGCAGAGGGTGAGACTCAGGCTTGGTAACAAACTTCCCTTGGATAATAGCACGACAAATGATGAGACTCAGGCAACATGACATTAATAATAAGTCTACGAAGTAGGAGGCGACACAAACTCTCCATATGTTTGGAAGGATAACCAAATGGTGGAGAACACAACTCTATATAGCGAGAAAAAGA
This sequence comes from Picea mariana, assembly GCA_032191745.1. Taxonomy (NCBI): domain Eukaryota; kingdom Viridiplantae; phylum Streptophyta; class Pinopsida; order Pinales; family Pinaceae; genus Picea; species Picea mariana. Next base: position 12,910 of record JASDQU010107797.1, read on the forward strand.
TTCCTAAGGTCGTACTACATCCCATAGTCTGATGAACAAACAAACATATGTGCTTTATCCAAGGGCGACTCATTATGCTACCAATAAAGAAAATACTTTTCCCTTCCTATTTTTGGGGTATATTTAATTTTTTTTTGTCCTTTTCAATAATTGTGGAAAAAGAATAAAGGAATATTACATTAAAAAGGAGGAACGAGTGTCGCAAACATACAAGCTCAAGGCACAAGGACAAGACTGATGTTCTAGTAGAATGATACTCGGGAAAAATCCTTCGGGGGCCAAAGGTGTTAAGACGCAGAAACAAACTGTTACAAGGTATGAAAACGCGGTTAATAAAGCACACAATGGTAACGTCCTTCGATGTAAGTTTAATGGGCCCAGAGAAGGTAAGCTCGGTGGTTTTTCATATTTAGAGAGTCTGAAAAAACATAAAAGGAGACTCCATTGGGGTACCTTTTTCGAAGATAGTCTAGTCGGTTCGAAAAAGGGTAAACTAGCACTGATTAGACATCGATTCAAAACCATTTTAACGAGTGTGAAAAGGACAAGATCACTCGGCTATTTTTTTCGTTTTTAAGGAGTCTGAAAAAAGCTTAACTATGGACTCTGTCAGGAATGTTCTTTTCGACCAATTTAACGAGTGTGAAAGAATAAGGTCACTCGACAATCTTTTCAATTTTAGGGAGTCTGAAAAGAGCTTAACTATGGACCCCGTGGGGGTTCCTTCTTCATAAGTTTAGTCCCTCAGGCCCGAAAAAGAGATAAAATTATACCTGAGAGTACTCTTCTATAGAGATGAAGTTCCATAGAGTATACCTTTGTTCATACAGTTGACCGTCCGAACCGAAAAAGGGGTAAACTACCGCCGGACAGATGTGACTTCAAATTTCAGTTTAACGAGCGTGAAAGGCCACAAGATCACTCAACAATATTTTCATATTTAGAGTGTCTGAAAAGGGATTAAAAGAAGACCCGTTATATTTTGGGAGTCCTCAGGGTGAGGTCAAGAGTGAAGAAGAATCATGCAAATGAGGCTCAAACTCGTATTTAGGAAAAACTGCAAGGACTCCCAAGCCTATAGTGTTGTAGAGACAACATGAATACCATAATGCAACCATGATCTACCTAGGGCATCCATGTTTCGGTAGGCTCTACCACCAAGTTGCGATACTTCTAAAGAAAAAATGATAGTTTCGTGTCACAATCTGATGGGATCGATCCTATGGAAAATGAAAAAGACAACGAGATACAAAAATCAGGGTAGAAACCTAACCTATATGCTCAAGTTGATCATCGGAATTTTTTTTATGGACCGTCAAAATTTACTCAAAACTCAAAAAAATGTTCCAATACCCAATCAAATCCCTCCCATATAACTTCTGAATCACTCTAAATGGTTTTTGGTATAAAGAAAATGATAAGGGAGGCGAAAAAAGTGACAAAAAGAGGCCAAAAAGTCTAATAGAAGCTGGCAGCTCATTATCACCATTGTTGATTTGGAAATTGACTCTGGAGCCAAAAGACCCCCTTTGATAAAAACGGTGATTCCGGGAGCTACAGTGGATGAAACAAACTTCCGTCTGGACCAAGTAAGTACAAACTCCCCTATCTAGCTATTCAATTCTTGAATTTTTTTTTTCATTTCATTTTTTGGGTGGGCATCGACCTTTAAAAGGTCAGCCCTAGGTCCACGTGGGCTGTCTTTGGACAGGCCGTGTGTACACTCAGGCAGGGTAAAACCTGCCCGTGTGTACACGCGACTGTCACCTAGACAACACGTGTGGACCTCCCTTCATAGAACAAAAATAAAAAAAGCACTCTCTCACCCTCCTGAACCTTGTTGTGTTGGCAGGATGTATGTCCAATGGAGGGAAAGGGAGCACGAAGAAGTTGGTGAGTTGGTTGCAGGAGATCCGAATGCCGTGGCCACGTTAATGCAATGTGGTTTGCTAAATTTCTTCCTATGTTCGTTTATGCAGGTGCAATCGAAGCTACTGGATGCCTTGGTGGACTATTGGCACCTTGATGTAGAGGCTTTTATGCTAGAGGGGCAATCACTAGTGCCCACCACCGAGGATATCTACTTTTTGACTAGCCTCTCAAGGAGAGGGGAACCAGTCAATTTTAGGACATTTCCATCGAGGCCGCATAACATAGCGGAACTGATAGCCCTGCACTGTGAGGCTGGGACAAACTGTTTGAGCTCCCAGGTGCCCATAAGCAAGATCACTAACCTATCGCTGCAAGCAATATTATTTCTTATTGGGCAGATTACCGGTTCAATGGCCTTGCATCAGGCGTCCTGCGCACAGATGAACTGTGCTATCTAGTGCTTGAATGCACAAATATTCAACTAGTGTACTACACTACTGGAGTGTATGAAGAGGCAATTGATAGATTGTCGTCAACGGACACAGAGGAACTTTGGGTTTGGGACTATTTTGTGTTTGTTCTTTTTCGAGAGAGTTTCGAGCTTTAGTCCTTGGGTAGTGGTACGAGGACATGAGGCCTCTTTTCCTTCTGTATGTAGATGGGAAGTATTACTGCCATGACAGGGTCGTGGAAGGACCAACGAGTCCTTTGATGATGACTTTTTTGCATGGCTATCACGATAGATCCCAGTTATAGAGGACTACCCCTGTGCCGGGATTGATTTTTCGAGAGACCCAGAGATACCAGTACCTCCTGGTGAGGAGAGAGGGGAGATGGGTAAGTCTCCACCTTTGTAGTTTTTTGTTTTTGTTTTTGTTGTATATGTAATTTTTATGTCGTTTTGTTATATATATCATTTTTTTTATATGCCAGAGTATTTGACGGATATACATTTTTTGCATGTAGATCTGGGACCAGTGCGACCTGCCGATTATGCAAGGAACATGCGTCATCCTCGGCCAGGGGCCACAGCTGCCACTGCCGGGGGACCAGTAGTAGTAGGAGACCTCCCAGCTGGGGAGGCTGAGAGGGTACTTAGACGAGTTGAGCGGAACTTTATTGCACTCACTCGCACAGTCCCGATGGTAGAGATTGAGGATCTGCCGCCATCCATGCAACCTCATGTAGTGGGGGCACCTCGGACATGGGTCCAATTGTTTAGGCGTTTAGCCCATGCTGTGGACTAGTATAAAAGGGCCCATAGGCCCTGAACCTATTTAGACATTTTACGTGCCACGAGCACTACTTGTATATATTTTTTGAGGGCATAAGCCCTGTGACTCGTTATTGGTCCTATTTTTTAGGTGCTTGCGTCCATCTATGTACTCTAGTTACTTTATGATATTATATATGTTTTTTTGGTCTTTTGTGTCTTATGGATCACATGTGAAAAAATGTATTTACATGCTTATGTCAATGTTCTTTCATATGTGTGCAAGATGCCAATCTAAAATTTGATTAGCTAGAGTATTTGTAACTTGATTTAATCTCCTAGGAATATGAAAATATGTAATGTAATCAAAGTTTCATTCCAAGAGACGTACCCTAAGGAATCGTCGGTGCAAAGTTGGATCATGAACCCGATACACCCTGTTTAACTGAGACACAACCAATTGAGCGTCGAGATAGACCCGGAGATGAGAAATACTCAATGACAAAGCATCACGAAGTAATTCAATAACTGCACTATACTCGACGACATTATTTGTGGTGTCACCTAAGCATATACCTCCAGAAGATAACAACTGGCCTTGAGATGTGAAGATTACCCAAGCTGCGGATGCAAGTCTCCGAGTGTGTCGACTAGCACCGTCTGCATACCCAACGAACACCTCAGAATCACTTGACATATGCCACAGTGACGAAAGATAATATCAACAACACGTCCATAAAACTTAAAAGAAACTAAAAAGTAATAGTACAAAGACTATACATATGTTACAAAAAGTTACCCACTGTGACCTGTCTATGAGTAATACTTCTTGAGGTAGAGCCCATTTCTAGGCTCTGCCAAAGCATTCCCTTCGAAATCAACCAGACGATAGGCACCCTTTCTTAATACCTCTTTTATGATGAAAGGCATGGGTTTGAATTTGCCTGCCCCCAGGGGCTCCTTATCTTGGTCATAGACCAGGACAAGGTTGCCTTCAGAGAAAATCAAAGGACGAACGGACCTATCATATTGACACTTGACCTTATGTTTGTGAGCCTCGTTGGCCAGGTCCACCTCATGACGCTGTTCATTGAGCTGCTCAAGGCATACTAACCATTCTTCGAGTGGATAAGTGTCTAGCAATAATTGTACTACCAATTTTAGAGATGAGATCTCACATTCGATGGGAAAGACTGCCCCCAGCCCATAAACAAGTTGAAAAGGTGAGAAACCGTTTGCAATCTTAATAGATGTTCGGTAATCCCATAATGTCGAGTATAACATCAAATGCCAATTTGACTTGGCTGAGTTGATACTTCATTGTAGAATAGTCTTAAGAGTTTTGTTTACAGCTTCCACCTGCCCATTAGCCTGGGGGTAGTAGGGTGATGAATTTTCTTGCCGTAACCCAAGCTTTGATGTTAATTAGGTCATCATCTAATTCTGAAAGTGACTGCCATGGTCAGCGACAATCTCCCTCGGGACACCGAACCTTTCTATGATCTAGTTGAATAAAAAAAAAATGCAGTCTCTCCATCATCTTTAAACGTTGGCATAGCTTCGACCCACTTTGTGAAGTAGTCTACAGCTACGATGATATAGTGGTGCCTCCTTGCTGAAGGGGGGTGGGAAGTAGTGTAATCAATCCCCCACTTGGTGAAGGGTCCAACTGTGATGACAGGAAGTATGGGAGCGGGATGTGCCCTCATCTTCCAAGAGAAGATTTGGCACAGATGGCACTTCTTGACCGATTCGATACAAACTTTGATAACTGTCGGCCAGAAGTAACCTACTCGTAGAATCTTTTGGGCTATTTCCAACCCAGACAAATGACCTCCACAAGCTCTGATATGGCAATCATTGAGCATGATAACTGCCTCCTCATGAGTGAAACATCGATGTAGGATGCAGTCTACACCTCTCTGCTACAACGTATCATCAGGTATGAGATAATTCTTAGCCTAATGGCGTATATGTCGACGCTCATCACGAGAATTAGAAGTGGGGCACTTCAAAGTCTAGAGATAGATAAGTATATCTTTGTACCAGGGATCTGAAGATGTGATCAAAAACATATCTCCTCGGATAGGCGATTCTTCAGGCACAACGTCACCTGACTCAACCGGAAGTTCCGAAATAAGCTCTACGAAGACTAGTGACTTTTTGGACTTTGCGGAAACGAAGTCTAAGTCAAACTCCTGGAGGATGACTATCCATCTACTGATTTTTCCGCCTATTACCCATCATGTCAACATGTACTGGAATGGATTCGTGACAGCAATGACGGTGGTTTTGCGAAACATAACATAATGACGGAACCGTTGAATAGCATGAACTATTGCCAACGCAAGTTTTTCGATATGAGAATAGTTGAGTTCCGGTCCTATGAGGCCTCAGCTCAGGTAATAGATCACGTATTCTGAGAACAAGTCATTTTCCTGAACTAAAATCATGTCAATGGTTGACTCTGCTGCAGCCAGATATAATAAGAAATCTTTGTTATAGTTAGGTGGCCGGAGCAAAGGGGCAGTTTTAAGGGCATGTTTTAATGCGTCGAAAGAGCATTGAGCGACATCGTCCCAGTAAAAAGGAACATCTTTCTTTAGTAAGCGCATAAATCCCTTGGTGATTTCAGCATAGTTGGCGATGATGTGTCGTAAAAATTTCACCTTGCCTTGTAGACTCTGAAGTTGAAGGATTGTGCGTGGGGGGGGCAACTGGATTATTGCCTCCACCTTGAGAGGATCGACCATGATCCCTGTTGTTGATACGATGAAACCTAACAAACATCTTGATGTTATGCAGAAGCTGCACTTGTTTGGATTCAAGCGAATCCGGAAGTAGCGACAATGTTCGAAGATAAGTCTAAGGTGTGTGGGATGATCCTTTCTCTTGCGAGATCACAATGCTAAATTATCTAGATAGGCCTCGACTATATGCTTGAGGTCATGGAAACCAAAAGACATGGCCCACTGAAAGGTTGCTCCATCATTTTTAAGACCAAAAGGCATCTTACGATATGCGAATGTACCCCAAGGACAAATGAATGTCGTTTTGTGTTGGTCTTTGGGTTTGATTTGTATTTGATTATATCCCGAAAAACCATCCATGAAAGAAAAGGCTTCACAACCAGCACATTCATGAATGATATGGTCGATGAATGGTGTTGGAAAATTATCTTTGAGACATGCCTTTTTCAAATCATGAAAATCGGTACATACACAAATCATGCCTTGTTTTTTATTGACCGACATAGGATTTGACACCCATTGAGTCAAATGGATAGGATAGATAAAACCCTCCTTTAGCAATTTCTCAACCTCAACCTTAATGGCTGCTTCTTTCTTAGGATTAACTGGATGAATCTTATGCCGAACAGGCTTGGCATCAGGATACATTGTGATCTCATGTTCAACTATTTTTGGATCGATACCTGACATTTCCTCATAAGACCAGGCCAAAACGTCGCGGAATTCTTTGAAAATATTTGTGTAGATTTGAATCTCTTTGGGGGAGAAATCCACTCCAAGGAAGACGTTCTCCATGACGCCAGGGTTTCAGGAGATGTTGATTGGTATAGTTTCAGTGATAGTTGCCATATTACACTCAGCATAAATTTCCTGTGTAGCTAAGAGATTAATAGGGCATGACTGATCTCCCGTCATGGTTACGGTGAATTCTCCTGCTTCGATTCGGCTTAAATCTGGGAGAAAATATGATCTGTGATGAAGATCTTCCCAAGGTTTGTCCAGACTAGTCATTACTTCGATTACTGCTTCATCAGAAGGCAAGACTAATTCTAATGAATCGGTGTTAGCGAGAGAACCCTGAGCCCAAATAGGCTCTAGAAGTGGATCTAACTCTTGTGCAAGAGTCGGATTAGTGTTTGCTGAAGCTTGCTGAACTAAAGAGTACGCTACTTCAGCTACAGACAAGGGCATGGACATGTCCGAGTGCCCTGTCTCATCCATTGTGGCCGATGGGGAAGGAAGTATCCAGGTATCCTCGAAGTAAGTCATGCAGAACGACGAAACTTGAAAAATCTCAACCTTCTGGTGATTGGATATAAATTTGATGTCGCCTTGAGGGGGTAGGTAAGTGAAGGTACCCATCAAGGATGGGCACAAACCAACTCCTACATTAACAACACCTGGTTGAGGATTATCAATCATCGGGACAGTGGATGCCCCCAAAGCAGGGTCAGGTCTGGAGAAAGACAATTGATCAATGGTCACTATTCGACCCTCGTGTGGAAACAACAAGACTCGGAAAACTATAGCAACCAAAGCTTGCATAGCATAAGTCCAACTCCTTCCTAACAAGAGGTTATAGTTGAGGGGAGC
>JASDQU010107797.1:20682-31938 GCA_032191745.1 Picea mariana
CAACGCTTTCCTCTGAGAAGGGCAGCTTTGGAGGACTTCCAAAGCAGACATCGCACAGGGGGTTTGTGATAAATCCTCCACCACAGAGTAGTTTTGGCTGGCCCTTGCATTTGGGTTATGAGAAGCTTTTTTAAATGCACCTTTTGGAATGTGTGTCATTGTTTATCCCAACATCTTTTCAATTTGTAGAGGAAGAGATGGGAGGTCAGCTTCTTTACCCTTCTCAGAAGTGCTTGGTTTACTATAGTTGTGCACTCTAGTCGATATAAAAGCATCACCCCTAACCATATATACGGTCGCAAATGCGAGGTTGTTCGAAGGTGGGAAGGGTTCTTGGCTGCCCCCTTCTGTGCTTGCAAAGGCTTGAGTTAGATTTTGCCCATGTTGAAATGGATTAGTCAACACCGCCTGTTGTTGTTGCATGACAAATTTTTGGCCTCTGCAAGTCAAGGGCATAGATGGGTCAGGTGGTCTTCCGTGCAAAAGTTGCATGGATACCTCGCCTTCTATTTTTCAGTGTTGTCCCCACCAACATTATTGGTGGGTTTTTTATCCCCCTTACCCTTCTTTTGTTGTTTTTTCTTCCCTTCAGGCTGCTGGGTGGCCTTTGGGTCAGTCGACTGCACTGTGTGTACCTCTAACGTTTTGGTAGCAGGAACAACTAAAGTAGTAGTTTGGCTGGCTGCTGTGTGTTGTATAGATAACTGCTGCAACTGCTTCATCAATTGCTCAGCGGGCTTGGTTTGTGCTGAACCAACAATACCATAGGCATGTAGTCCAACTCTCTGTCTAGTTTTATCCAGTATTGAACGTGGCGCATCTGGCAAGATGTTGTATAATAAAATGGACTGAGAATAGATGAGCTCAAACTATTGAGCCTTCATGATGGCGTCTTCTTCGGAGAAAACTCCTAACGTTGCAACGCATTTGGATAACTGTGGGACCAAAGACTTAAGGAACCACTCAAGCAGGAATGTTCGTGGGACTGGTACCTTGATTAAACTCTTCCGACGTCTCCATTCTTGGATGTGATCAGAGATATGGTCCACTGTTGTCTGTTCGAAATTGGCGAGTAGCTTTGTTCCAGCGTCGTATCTCTTCGGTAACTGGAAATGGTTCAGGAAAGCCATCGCCAGTTCACCAAAAGAAGAGTATCTTGAGAGATCGAGCTCAATGTACCATTTCGCGACACTCCCAATGAGAGTAAATTTAAACAATCACAACTATACGGAGTCATGTTTCATGAGTTAGATGAGCACCAAAGATGGAAGGTAGTCACATGATCTCCTGGATCTTCGTTAGGCTTGGCTTCGAACTTTGGAATGTCTGAAGGCAACTTCGTCGGCATAGGAGGCCAACGCGGATTGTGACAAATAGAGTCATTCAACAACCTTGTCAAATCTAGCAAGTGTAAATTCGCCAAGAAAGGTAGTTTGGGTTGTTGGTGATAACCTGGGAAAAAGGGGCCTGGAGTTTGACTGGCACCAGGTTGCCAAGAAAAGTTTGGCTGCTAGCCCAGATTCTGATAGGAACCATGGCCCTGGCCAGTGTATGAATTTTTCATATGTGGAGACATCATCGACTGATTTCCCAAATAGGACATAGACTGTTGGGCATGCATTATATTCGAAGCACTTTGGGAAGGATTACCCCATGTCGGTCCCCTGGGGATAGGCATAGTAGTTTGTCTGGGGTTCCATTGATTGTGGAAAGAATTACCCCAGATCGGCATTCCGGATGAGGGAACGGAGCCTTGCCAAGAATTCCAAGGCCCTGATGTGGAAGAAGTTCCTAGGTTTTCCCCCTATGCAGGAATAGTACCCTGCATAGGAGTCGATTGTCCAAAAATGGGATTGCCCCCAATTGGGAAAGCGACTGACAAGAAGGCGTTGTTACCAAATGTTTTGTTCAAAGAAAACGATGTCAAACCTACTGACATACTATGCGAAGGTGGTCCTTGATTCCCCACTCCAAATAAACTATTGTGTGTAGGTTGCCCGACGGATCGCTGATACGAGCCACCGAGTGAAGGGGACGAAGGAGGGATATGACCTCCTCCATAAGGGAAAGCGTTAAAAGGAGCAGGAGTGCCCCCCATGTGACCTTGCAGAGGAGCACTAGAGCTCCCTACCCCTATACCTAAATTCTGTAAAGTGGAGTAGGAAAGTACAAGACTTGTACCCGAACTAGGCATTTCGTATGAGAACGGAGGGCCTGTCGCACTTGGTGTGAAAGGGGTTGTGGCCACTACCAAAGACGGGATCAGACCACTGTGCGATGTAGAAGCGGTCAAGACCATGGTGGCTCAGACCGATGATGATGGGTTAGGAGGTGAAAGATCTCCTGTGGTGACAATCGTGGTGGGAATTGAAGAACTCCCAGAAGGAGTAACAACATTTGTTTCCATTGCTATGTGCAACACTGTCTGGTGCTCGTAAAATTGAATTGGTACGATGAAAGGTGACAAGAAATCAGTGGTTGGGGTTTCAATAGGGCCAAGAGTAGTTGCTTCAAGGTCCAAAATGGTTGATTCCTCCGGGGGTTGGTCGAGCATAATGGCTTGTAACCCGGTCGCTTCAAAAGACCCTTGTTGGTCTAGCTTTCACCTTAATGGTGGTGGGGGTGGCTCCAGTGTAACTGGTGGCAGGCCAAGAAGCCTTCATGACTGGCAGAGCTAGTGATCCTGCACTATGTGAGAAGATCAAAGACACTCTAAGGTAGTCTAAACATTCAAAAGTAACACACACTAAAAAAATTCCCTAGAAGATAAGACATGCAAACACTAAATTAATTGGAAGAACAGTTACAACAACCAACACTAGAGCAAATTACCGGTGCAAGTGAAACTCGAACATGGAAGCACCCTCTGGGTATAATATGCAAAGCGTGGCCCAATGTATGTCCTAGGTACCATGGTATACCCCCGCAGTCACATGTGTATGTCCCTAAAAAAGATTGGCAACTAGGTTGCCAGTTCATGAACAATTACCAGGCAGGTATAGTCGAAAGTCGGGTAGACCACAATAAGCAGGGTATTGAGCCCAAAACCTATCAAGGGTATCGAGAGAAAATGGGCCAAAAGAAAACTGAGGACCTCGAATGGATTCGAGACCCACGAAGCCCCGTGGAAAATACAAATGACAGAATCCCAAGACAAACCCTCTATATGTGTTCTCCACTATGATTGGTCCAGCTTTGGAGGGGTTATCTCCGCTACCTTTCCGCACGCGACCTCGTGTTTATCCCCTGTGTTAGAGGGGGGTCCCGAATAACTTTCACGACACTGGACTTAGACACTCCCTAACTCAGACTCCAATATTTGATTTTAAATGGATTTGAAGAGTTTCCTCTCCAACCTAATCCAAGGCCCTAATCCTGAACTAGTTGGTGAACCCTACAAACATAAAAGTCTAGTAGATTTTAAATTTAGCGTTAAATTTTATGGCTTTGTCTTACGTCAAGGGGTATGAAAGTGAAATTGATGATGTGAAAAGACAAAAGCAAAAAATGAATAAAAAAGATGGAAACAAAACTTTTACTGAATGCAAAATTTCAACAACTTTTCAAAATAAATATTTTTAATTTTCTAAGATTTTGGACAACAAACTCAAAAATATTTCACTTGACTACAAGCTACTTATGATCTAAGTAAACTGCAAAAACTTATGAAATAAATGACTTTTCCCTGGCTAATAATGCATAGCACACTCTTCAACCAAACAAGAAAATGAAAAGAGATTTTATTTATTTATTTAAATGCTTGATAAAGAAAAAAAGGAAAAATACCAACAAGCAAAAACCAAGAAAAACAATTTTGGCCTAATCGCAGATCACAAAGAATCAGGTCAAAAATCACACACTAGCAATTTTAAAAAATGACTCTCACACTTGTCTAAAAACCTTTAAAAAATTCTTGTACTTTTATGACAAATTTTCTTTAAATGAGAAAAAATGAGCTAAAGGTAAGATTAATCCTAAGCTACTGACTGACAGAGATTTAAATACCTGAGAGGTATAGTTCTCATCAAGGGAAAGGATGACTTCCTTACCCTCAAGAGAAATTATTCTGCATAGGCATGCTACTATTAATCCAACAACCAGCGTGTGAACGCGAGCTGTATAAAGACAGAGAGTGTGTACACGCGGGCTGACCTTATACAGGTCATGTGTATCTCTAAATTTTGAGAAAAACTTAAAACAAACAGACCAAACTAGGAAAAGACCCCTGATATTGATAACCGGAGTCTCCTGAAGGCTTGGACACTTTTTTTTTTTAACAGAAAAAAGTAAACAATCTAAGGAAAAATTTGTAAAGCCAAACAATCTAAGATAAGACTGCAAACCAACAAGACTCAAACAGAATTCCAAAAGACCCCCTAAGAATGTTTGATTATGACAGGGAAGAGGATGACTGCCTTATAAGTCCTCTGAACTCTACATGCTACTGCTACTTCTTCAACTAGCGTTCACACGCGGGCTGTAAGAGAGTAGGGCACGGGTACACGCATGTAGACCTTATGCAGGCCACGTGTACCTCTACGGGTCCCGAAAAAACACAGTCAAGCAAAAGACATGGAAAGATGGTATGGAAAACCAGACTCCCTGCTAGCTCAGACCTTACACAAACTAAAAGAAAAAACAAGCAAGAAAAGCTAGTCTTTAAAACTACCCAAAAACTAAATAAAATTCCAAGAACCCTAGAGAGTATCCCCAGTATGGTCGCCAATTCTGTTGTGAGGGAAATCTCCCTACGGACTAGCAAATAGGGTTTACACTTTGCATGCAGATATGACCGAAGAAAAACTACTTTCTACCTTCATCCCTAGATTTAAATCCCCTTTTCTTAGTAAATGCATGGAAAGATCGACCTACCTCATTCCCGATGTTTGATGTCGATCCTCCATTGTACTTGATTACTTGTTCGCAATACTCCTTCCAAAGCTGACCTGCATACAAGACAAGCAACAACTATGCATGCATCCTACTTATATACTTACGGGTTAGAAATCCAAACATATACTAATCAAACTATAAAAAGTTCATGAATTGGGACGTGAAAAGCATTTTCTTTATTACTTTGAATGAGTCAACTTACAAAAGTTGAGACCGGCCATTGCTCTGCGAACCTGATCTTGGGCTCCTCTTCGACTGTCCTCCAACTGCTTTGCTTTGTATATCCTTTGGCACAAGGAAAGGCTAAAGGGTTGGGACAATGGGAATACGCAAATGGGTAGAGTTTCTTTGCTATATTTTTCCTTCTTCCAAATGGGACCCCTACCCCTTTTTTTATAGGTTAGAAGAAGATAGGTATTTGGACGAACCCTCAGCCATGCATGGCTGGGAGTTTCAGTTAACTCACCCATAGATTTTGTGTTCCGTCGACAACTTTCCTTTTTTTGTGCTTTTGTCAGTCCACGCGGGTTGTTTTAGGTCAACCAACATGTACATGCTTGCAGTAATCGAGTAGGGTGTGTGGGCCTTTATAAAAAAGGTTTTTTAAAGAGTTATTCAACAATGCTTTGGCAAAGAAGGGATATGAGATGGCCTGATGCCAGGTAAGCATGTGTGGTGCAATTTAGGGTTATAATAGACCTCCCAATGACCGAAATGAATACAGACCATCGATCTTCTCCACTTGAAAAATCCTCGAAATGAATCTTGGTAGTTAATTTGCCCAACCTTCAAAACGACTGAAACATTACAAATTTTTAAATTTATCAAAGAGAATATTAGTTGTTGATCTCAAGATCAAACACAATCTCAGTCGTCCATTTTCCAAACTGCCCGCAACTCCACAACATCCATTAAAACTCAAAATTCGACCATCCCAAGTCGAATTCAGCTCTGCAACTTGGATATTTACTAGTTCATTAAACTTATCTTAAGATGAACTGACTCCTTTAAACTTGAATCTACTCATGAATTTGGGGAATTTCACTCTAATTTTATCCATTTTCCCCCAACTCACACAGAGTGAAGTCTGCAATAGCGAATCACACAAATTCACTTTAGCTCTTGGCCCATACAAGCATGTTGTTTGAATTGGGTGCTCTGATACCATAATGTAATGTCCCCCAGCCCAACCAAGGGACACTACGGTGTGGAATACTCATAAAAACAAAATTTTAACAACTAAATAAATTCCTGTAGATTTCATACATGAATTTAAACCATATTTAACTACTAATTGTTACTATCATTTACATGCATATACAACATTCTCTAACAGATATGCAATGCAACTAATGAACACCATTATAGAAGCATATAAATATGTTCTCATACTCAGAGAAAAACACAACAATCACAAAACATAACACAACAAAACGATGAAACACTTATCTTATGAGAACATTTGTGCAACCAATTGCTTGGGACAGATGTTCCACCCAACCACAGACTAACTGTTCCAAATATCAATAGCCAGTCACCCCCGAGCTGAGGTTAGTAATCCACAAAATAGCGTGGTCTCTCATTTTCCACTCACAACTCATAAAACTCTCAACCCACTGGTATTCTCCTACAACTATCCTAATTTTCCACTAGCTCTCTTCCTCTTGACCTACCCAACCCAAGGAATGTACCCCTTCACTAGTCTCATTCCCTCAGGCATCCCATTTGTTTATCAGGGTCTCTCTAGAACAAGTAGCTAGGAATATCTCAGCTAGGAACTCTAGAGAACTTGTTACCAGGAAAACTACCAACAACAAACAACAAACACTTGTTTTTTTAGTGAAACTCACTCAGGAGTTCACTCTTCAAGCCTGGAAACCCGATTCTTTAGTATTCAGCTCCAATTCGCTCCAAATACACTCCAAAACACTTAATAATTTTCTCTCCATGGATGCACCAACACCATGCTCTCTTCCTTGCTCTCTACTTGCTTTCATGCACACAAGTTTTTCTGTGTAAAACTTTTGTAGATACCCATAAGATTTTCCTCCCTTTGGATTGCTTGATTGACCCACACACTTCTCCAAGATGATTGTACTCGCCCCCCTTAAGCCCAATACTATGGGATGTGACTACTCACACCCACCCTCTTACATGTATTCAATGATTGGCTTTGGGAACACTCAATGAAAAATTGGAAGGTTCATATAGAAAATTTAGGAAAATGTGATGAATTAATATACATGGGTAATTCCCCCTTTGACCCCATCTTAGGAATTCTCTTAGACCCTCCCCTCTCTTGTGGATTAATTCATCCCCCATCTCTATCCATGTCCCCTTATCAACTGACATCACATTATTATTATTATTAAAACATAGAAATATAATTCGCATGTTACATCGCTTTGGTCGTAGCCACATATTATATATACATAAGCATTAATTAAACTAGGGATTATAGTAGAGATGTTACACCACCATTGAATATTACCCTCACCTCTCTCGATCATGGATTGATACCCAAGTTTAGCAAAGTATTGACCTCCTTAATGGTTAGTACATCGAACCAATTCATCCTCATTACTTGACAAGTGATTTTGAGCCTTTTTTAACTTAGAAGTATAATGGGACCAAACCTGAGTCCAATGACATCCAAAGCTATGGATGTTGTCATATGCCAACCTTGCTACCAAATATGTGTAACCACTGGATCACCAATTTTGTTCAAAGTACAATTACCTAACTCCCATAGTGAAACAATTAAATCCTTAGGTATAAAAATATTCTCCCCACAACCAGCTATGGCATTAGTCCCAACTCTCACTTGTGTGTCATTTCTGACTTTCCAGGCTACAAACCTCCCTACCATAAGAAATGAAAGCGTCATAGCTCTCCATTGATTGGAGACATTTGTAGTATATTTCTGTCTCAAACGAGTCCAATCTAGAACAGACTTAGGCACAATATATTTATCAATAAGAATATGCATCCACATGATGTCTCGCGTCAAGAAAACCCACAAAGATTTGGAAGCCAAAGCATGACAAAAAACTGAAACTTCTTTCAACCCCCATCCTCCCATAGGTTTTGGATTGGAAATACTTTTCCAATTTTCCAAGTGATCCTTTATAATCAGAGCTTCCCTCCCACATGAAATTAAAATATGACTTCCTTATGTGACATAGAATTCCTTTCGGGATGAGGGACAACAAATTCCAATATATAGAAACTACCTCAATAATTGTCTTAATAAGAAATAACCTTCCACCTCTAGAAATCCACCGGTTACACTAATGATTAATTTTCTGTTCTATCTTAGAGAGTAATTGGTTACACTAATGATTAATTTTCCACCAAGACCAATCTGCTATACCATAATGGTTGGGATTTAGCCTAAAACCCAAGTATTTGATCCCTTCACCTAGAGCTTGCGAACGAAAATTGAACAAGTTTGAAAATAAATTCTCGAGAACCTCCTCATCATTAGGAAGGAAGGTCATGTATTTTTACACATTGATGAACATTCTCGTTGCATCAAAAAACAGGCTCAATATATCCTTCAAAATATTACCTTCAGTTGCTGCACAAAAACAAAATATTAGTACATCATCTACGAACAACAAATGAGTTAGTTTTTCATGTCACCCCATCTTTTTCCCTTGGAAAGAATTCACCTGTATTTCTTCAACAATTGCATGACTAAGTCCATATACTACCAACAGGAAGAGATATAGAGAAAAAGGGTAACTTTGTCTAAGACCATGACACAATTTAAAGAAAGACGATCCCACTCCATTGATTAAAACAACGAAAGAGATTGTAGTGATGCAAGACATGATCCATTTTACCAATGGTAGCTCGAACCCAATATGTAGAATCATAAGTTGAAGATAAAGCCAAGAGACCCTATCATAGGCCTTGGAATGATCTGTTTTGACAACAAAGACATGGCATTTATGAATTTTGATTGAGTGGATTCCCTCCTGCGTCGACCCAATGGCTTCATGGATAAGCCCGCCCTTAAGAAACCCAAATCGCTTTGGTGAAATGATATTGGACAAGATCAGTTAGATTCTTATCGCAATAATTTTTGTAACAATGTTATAAAAATAGTTACAAAGTGAAATAGGCCAAAAATCATCAAAGGAAGTAGGGAAATCTGATTTAGGGATGACATCAATGAAAGTAGAGTTGATGCTATGAGACATCTTACCCAAGAGACGTATTTATTCCACCACTCTAAGAAGATCGTCCCCAACCACATCAAAGAAATACCAAAGAATTTTGCATTTCAACCATCTAGACCAAGTATTTTATCTTTATTGAAACTGGAAATGACCACCCTCAGTTCCTCCTCGAACAACTCTTTGAAGAGTTCCCTATTTTCCTCCTTGTCTATTAATTTTGGAAACAATGATATTAACTTCAACATTTCTCCCATCTTTTCCTATCGCGATGCCATGAACAATTACTTAAAGTGATTGACCCCTAAAGTGGCCATATTTGAGAACCCCCTTTTCCTATTCCTCTGAGAATAATTTAACTCCCATATGGTATTAAATTTTTTCCTATGGCTAGAAAACTTTTGATTTTTTTTTTTGTTTTGGTCCCCTGCTTCTAACCAAAAATATCGATTCTTAAGTCTCTGTGTCTTTTCCTATTCCAAAAGAATATTATATATCTTAGCTTCCATTTAATGATAATGCTCCATATTGGTAGTGGACCCATTTCCCCCTCGCATTCAAGCATACAAATTTCCAAGATCTTCTTCCAAATTCCTAAGAGCAAGTACATTTAATTTCTTATGCTTCATAACCCAAGAAGCGACCTTTTATTTTATCTTGTGCAGGATTGCGAAGAACTGTGTGCTGGAAGAATTATTAATAAATTATTGATATTGTGTTAAATTTCCTATGATAAGATTCCATAACTCGTCTATTTCAGCCCAACTTGAATTATATTTAAGTGGTGCTTCTGGATTACCATCCAAGTGACCCAACACAAGAAATACATGAGTATGGTAAGAACAACAGACATACCCCACCCAAGAGATATAAGAGACCACTTCTTGAAGAAAATCATTATGAACAAGAAATTGATCGATTATTTTTTATACTTCCTCCACACCACTCTGATTATTACACCAAGTCAACTACATATGAACAGGTTCCACATCAACTTGACCTGCCAATTCCATTTTGTCTTGAAAAAAGCTATCCAACTTATCTTCCTAAGCCAAGGGCCCAAAAATTTCATCCCCGTTGACAGTAAAGTTGAGGTCACCTTCAATAATTAAAATATCTGACTTGATACAATGAATAGAAAAAACCTTCTCCCAAAATACCTCCTTCCCTTCATATGGACCCTCTAGATTGAGAAGATAGATAGTTTTGTCCAACTCTTTACAATATAATTTAGTAAATATCCCCGAGGAGATAGAAAAGAAGTTTATAAAAACACAATTTGATGAAAATCTTGTGATAATACCCCCACAATAACCATCAACATCCACCCCTAAAAAACTCCAATTCGGAAAGATATTTTGCAATTCTGAGATTACAAACTCATGACAACCCATTGATTCTCGAATTTACACAACAACTAGCTATTCCACATCAACCAGTCTTATTAAGGAGATTTTTTGGCCCTCCCCCTAGGCCATACATGTTTGTTGACATTATTATCATGGGTGTCCTGTCTTCAGGATAAATCCTTCTCTAAGGACCCCAAAAATAAGATTTTTCCTCCCTTGAGACACTTCACATGATGTGCATTCCCATGCATGTTGAATGGAAGATTTTCTCCTTGCTTTTGAATGACACACCTCCTTAATCACATTAATCCCCAAACCCCCAAAAATCCCTTGGATACAAACAAAACTATGAGATCTAAGAAAATATGGATGCCGACCTGAAGAGATAGATAGTGAACCCGAGGAGGTACCTTATTGGAAATTGGAAGGATGTATGTAGAGATTATTAGAATCCCACTTCAAATCTACTAAAAAGGAATAAAAAACCCGTCCCTTGGGAATACAATGGGAGAGACCATCTCTTCCGACAAACATGCACCCGACTCACTCCCATGCTCATGCAAAAATGTTACAAGAAAGTATAGGAATAGGAGTAGGAACCAAATTTTGAGAGAAATTCTTACCAATGATACGAGGGTCCGTTGCACTTGTGTTCCAAATAACTTTCGTCTTGCTCCATTGTGGGTCTAAAAGATTGATATCTTCGAGTGGGATATTTTGAATATTCCCCAACTTTATAACCAATTTATCCTCTACCTTTTATGCAAGAGATTCTTCAGAGAACGCTTCCTCGCTAGCATGTGCTTTGTTGAGCTTGAACAATGAACGAA
>JASDQU010107797.1:54211-74571 GCA_032191745.1 Picea mariana
CAATACTCTACCAGGTGATCTTGTGGGAGACTAAGGGCCTCTAAGAAATAAGGCCCCTGCCTTATTGCGCACCCCTTAGAATCATCGTGAGAAACTTTCGCAGTCGACGCTCATGACATTGTGGGTCTTATCAAACTAGGTAATCATTAACCTACAGTTCGAGCTACGGTAGGAGTGCTAGTAGGCTGTGGAAGGGCTGTTATCCACACCTCTCTCTCAATGTCTCTGGTAGTCATGCGTGACCCCTCTACTCCACATGTGAGTTTGGTCAACAAGCTATCGTCAGCCTGCTTCATCAACGAATCATGTCAGAATATATCCATAGTCATATCATCTAATCAGATGCACAAATTTCATATACACAACAATCAAACCCCAATAGTCCACTCCCTGACTCGATCCAGAGTCCAAGGGGTTCCATCGATGCCTCTGCATCCTCGAGGTCCAAAATCTTGCACACTCAGGAAAATTGACTCAATAGCACCTGTCTATGTAAATGTAGCGAAATAACATGTCATCAATTCATAACGCCTCATAATCATAAATCAAATGCCCAAAAGTATAATAATTCAGAACACTTGCGAGCAAGTGTCCTCAAAGAATAAGTTTGCTCAGTGCGTGTAAGAGAGGGATGTTACATACACCCCCTCTTGGTCTAAACTTTGTCCCGAAGTTTCACAGTATATAAGGGATGAAATAATGTGTATCATAGTATCATAAGTCTATCTATTAAACAAAAATGGAAACTGTTGGCGCATATCATATGCATCCTCCCAGGTCACTGAGTGTGGACTATAGTTGTCCCANGATGATCTAGGATGCAGATCGTCTCAGCCATGAGCGCCCCCTCGTCTGATACCTGCAAGGAACTCATGTCAATAACATGTGTAGGATCATCAATATAATGTCTCAAAATAAATACGTGAAAAACATCGTGCATATGCCTCAAACAATCAGGCAAGGCTAGTCGATAGGCCACGAGCCCCTTCCTCTCCACAATCTTAAAAGGTCCCACGAACCTAGGAGATATTTTATCTCCCTTTACAAACTTGATCGAATTCTTATGCAATTTTACCCGCAAGAAGACTCGATCACCAACCTTCCCAACCAATCTTCTGTGCTAATATTAGGGTTATTATTCTGAGCTTCTACAAAGTCATTTTCTTGTTCTTCTATCCACTTCTAAATCTCTATCTACAATGGAAACCACCTTGACAATCCCTCAAGAAGATCTGAGTCTCGACAACGGAACCATTTGTTGGCACAGGAGCAGACCCAGGGTCCAACTCTAATAGTGCACCAACAAGCCATAACTATTGGCCCTTTCGGCAACACCTACGAAGCAGATGTAGTCTCACCAGAAGGACACAGGTGTCTACAGGGGGTTGTAGGACACAGGTGTCTACAACCAGAGGAAATGCGAGTGGAATCAAGAAAACCATGCACAGAGATCAGATTATTTTGTTTAAACATAAACCTACTTCGCACAATTATATATCATATCTAACATACTAATGCATCATCAGAGTAACAGAAAAAAGAACGCAACACCAAACACAATAACAGGATATACGTGGTTCACCCTCTCCCTAAGGCTATGTCCACATAACTATGCTTTATAATATATCAGGTGAAAGATTACAATTCTATCTATGCTCTTAGCTTGTATATATCTCTCTTTCTCTCTTCTCTCTATCTCCCTTCCCTACGCACCCAGATGTAGGGTTGATCTTCGCACCCAACTGAAGATCTTACAACAAAGATTTCTCTCTCCACATAATAATTCTCTCTCAGTGATAACAATAATCACTCATTATTACATACTTGAACCCATATCAAGTCATCTTGACCTTTATTTATACATTACAATAGCTCATCAACAGCCTTAGGCTGAAGCCTAGGTGTCAAAACCCTAGGTTTCTAAAACCCTCGGTCAACTTGACCCACGTTTTCTGAGCTTTGCCAGCCTGTCTTTCCTTCCTTCCCATGAGGTTATCCAAAGCATCTATCAGTGGCTTTTTCCTCTTGCGCTTGAGTTTTCCATGATCTGTCTTCCTTGCTGATCTGTCTTCCTCGATCTCCTCGTCCAACGGCTTGCTTTCTCTTACTTCGCTATGTATTTTCTGCTCTTTTTCTCACTTTGACCTAGTATCAATCACTATGTTTTCTGCACAGTTCACATTTCACCTTTTCTTCTGTAATATTCGCTTACTTCCAGAACCAAGGGCCAATAGGAGAGATTTGAGAAGAATATCTGACCATTGATCCTTCAGGGTCGGAGGAGATTCGAGAGGAGATCTTGACTGTCCATCGCAATGGGCCTTTCGGAGTGGATCATGGAGATATACTCCAATGAGAGAGATCAAAGAAGAAGATTTGATTGTTGATCCTTGGGGATCGTAGGAGCTTCGAGAGGATATCTTAACCATCCATCGCAATGGGCCTTTTGGAGTGGATCATGGAGATATACTCCGATGAGAAATCTTCAATAATAATATCTGACTGTTCATCCTTCGGGGTCAGAGGATATCTAAGAGGAGATCTTGACCGTCCATCACAATGGGCCTTTCAGAGTAGATCACAGAGATATACTCCAATGGGAATACTTTGAGAGGGAATCTAGACCGTCGATATACCTAAGACGAGGGATCCACAAATTATATGGACTATCAATCTTTAGTTGAAGGCCTAAGGGGACGATATTGATGGTACCATGTGTTTTAATGCAGGTGGTGCCACGTATCAAGCATAAAAGTTGCCATGTGGCATAGTGATTTGTCTCCTGTGGGTTAACTTCTGTGGGAAATATGAATTCCACATGTCAAGTGGTTATGGTTTCATGTGTTATGCAGATATAGCGTCAAGCGTCAAAAGGATGTGGCGCAGACGAGAAGCTCTGAAGAAATCCTAGCCTTCCATTGTCAGGTCCCTGGAACCGTCTGATCTATCAAAGGAGGGAGTTGTCAGACTCACTTTTCAGAGTGTGCCAGATAACCTATCGTGGGAGCACTCTATGGGAGTACCCCAATAACGACAAAAGGAATCTGATAAGCGTTGGCCAAGGTGGAACAGGGAAAGTTCCAAATCCATGCCACCAAGTGTGGTTCATGTACCAAGAATCCAAATCAGTTCCATGTAAGAGGACATAAGTGATATAATGCCACATGGGTGACACATGGTAGGGAGGTGGCCATAACTTCAAGAATCCATAACTTTCGATTCGAAGCTCAGTTTTGAGAAAAATTACAATTGTTGGAAAGCTCTTGACGAGAAGAAGATGACGGTTCCATCGAAGGGAATTTTTGAGTAGGTTAAGGGAAATGAAATTTTAATACCCCACTCCCTTAAAATATACTTAGGGGGTTGGGTGTGTTACAATGGGTCACTCATTAACATCATTGTCAACTTAGACTATAATGAAAATTACATTAATATTGATTTGGAAAATCAATTATTAATTCCAGATCCAAATATAATTGAAAAGAAAGACATTTTTCAAATTAAGGAGCTACACATGAAAATTGATGAACATGAATATATATCTCAATTCTATGTTACAACTATGTATAAAGAAGAAATCGACATCATTATCGGGATACCCTAGTTTAAAAATATAGGTACCTTTATCTTAAACATGGAGAAAAATCTTGTGACATTTCCCCATAAGGAGAAGATGATAACATTACAAGACATTACATCAGAGCCAGATTCAATAACACCAGAAGACTTTAACGATATCTCGGAAGTAATACTTCAAGAAAATAAAAAGGCAATGCAAAATATGAAAAAAGAATTTGACAAAGTTATCACGGAAAGAAACAAAGAATTTTCCCACTTAAAAAACCTACTTTCACAAATAAAAAATCTTAAGAATGATAAGAAGTCTCTAGAAAAAAAGTTAGAACTTCTTATAGAAAAGGAAGCATCAAAGTTTTCAAATGAACAAATCCAAGTTATGGAAAATGGAACAATTACAAATCCAATCCATGTCACAGTTGCAAGATCAATTGAACAAAATACAACGTCAGATGTTGGAGTACAAATTATGGAAGCTCCAAGTGTACATAATAATCAAAATTAATCCATTAACAAGGCAACATCGATGTGTGAAGAAAATCATATATCAAAATTAAATCAAGTAAACACTACAAGTATGATAAGGTAAAATCATGTTATAAGAACTCCTTATCAACCTCCAAATCATAAGAGCATATATCTTAACCAGTTAGAATATCAATGTCATTCGGGATGGGAACAACTAACTTATCATCCAAAGAATATTGATACCAGTGCAATTAAGTCTCATGATAACCATTCATCGTGGAAGAACAACGTTCCGAAAAAGATTGAATTAGGATGGTCTAACCCTTTCACAATTTGACAGTTATGTTCAACTCTTATTCATTCATATATTCTCGTATCATCAATATTGAACTTACCAAAAACAGAGGGTTATGGGAAGACATTGCAAGCTAGAATGAAGACGTGAGCCTCTCCATAAACATGCTTTGAGGACAAAGCATTTCTAAAGGGAAAGGCTATGTAACAAACATAAATATGTAAAATATATAGATATAAATAAATAATAATTAATCAATAATAATTCTTACATCATAATGAAAAGACATGTTTATTAATGAATGGGCACCCCTGCGTGGGTATATATGGCCCTCATTGTCATTTTAATCAATCATCTCATTCTTATATATTTTTACTCAATATAATATTATTTCATCCTAAATGGATTACCTTATTCTATCCTACTTAAATTGGATATTATTAGAATTTTCAAACAGTTTTGTTTGTCACAGAGGGCCTTACTAGATGAACTAAAAAATAATCTTCCCAAAAATACACCAAATTTATAGGATTTATGTATTTTGATTTCCTAAGAAATTTTGTCTTCTACAACTTTGTGCAATTCGACTGTCATACAAAATTAAATGTGCATTAAAATCCATGCCCAAAAATTAAAGTTTCCATATCGTGCTAAAATTTAATGGGTTACCATTTTTCTACCTTCTTTTCTTTTGTTCCAAATATCAATTTAGCCTTCGAAGAATTTTTGTTCTTCTACACCAAATCTTGATTTGGCCTTCTTCATGGCAGTTTGGCCAATTTAAAGTTTAAAATTTGTAGTTAATGAGCTTGCTTACAATTGAGTGGTTCTTAATACTAATGGATGAGAGGTTGCACATCACTTCCCTTGTTGAGCTTATAAAATTTTCTCCTCAATTCCTAAAGTGGTGTGCATTACCCTCCTTGATTCTTCTATGACGTTTGGTGGGTCCAATAATTGTATTTTCCTTCATCATTAGTTCTCACATCACTTCCCTTGTTGGGCTTGTAAATTTGACTCCTCAACTTGTCAAGTGGTGCGTATTACCTTCCTTGAGTCTTCTATGGCCTTTGGTGGGTCTAAAAAAATTATGTTTCCTTCATCATCAGTTCTCATTTTGGGCTTCTAAAGGAAATCACCCAACATCTCAACATATGTGCATCACCTTGGAGATTAGTTCCCTTCTCTAGTGGGCTTTGATAAGTTTCCTCACACTTTTTATGACCTTTGTGCTTTTCTCCTTTGGCTAGGTATGTTTCTTAGCTTCTACATCAAAGTATAATAGCTTCCTTATTCAGTTCATGCTTTGACAAAATCCATAGAAAAATATATGAACAATGCATATTAATTTCCCTAAACACATATGATGATGCACAATGTCCATTGGGTGATAATTGGATACTAACTGAATGTATAAATGAGTTTGACATGTATGAAAACTTAAGAATTGTCTAGTTGCAAGATCCACTCGACTGCACAACCATTAAAATTCCAAACAATTAAAAACTAGTGTGAAAATTTGATTAAACAACTAGTTATGAATTCAAGGGCCAATTAGAGATCCAATGATAATTGGTATGTTGTGATCATGAAAAAATTCTAGGAATACATACAAAATGTTTAAAATCATATAAATTGATTTCAAACATGTCCTACCTCATTGTTGGCCTTAGATAATTAATTCACCAATGAAATAATTAGACATTTTTAATTAATGCATTAAAAAATGGGAAACAACAAAAAAGGTCGATATTTTTTTGAAAGATAGACACAATCTATGAAAACAAAAAAATCTTGTGTCAAAACCATGAATCTCATGAAACAATTTTGTGGGCTACCTAGCCATTATAATTCATCCTTAAACACATCTTGACATCAATATCATATGTTTTTATACCCTATTTATATATTATCCTTTTCATTCCATTGCATAATTCCATTTATACATGCGTATGCCACTTATTCATTTCTCACTTATTGATTCTACACTCAAACTCTCATGGATTTTATTGAAGGGCTATAATTGTGGCTTGTCTTCCCTTTGCCAATCCCCTGGAGGCTTAGTTGGGAAAACTACACAAATGTGGACAAGAAAGAATGTTAAATATCAAAATCATATACGCCAAAAATTAGTGAAATGCACGTGATTACTAAGGACATACTTATGCAAGAGATAGGATATGTTAGAAAAATGAAATTAAATTCCAAACATATGCAAGTCTATCAAATCATGATTGTTTTCAAGGCACAAGAAAAAGCCCATCATATGGAACCAATCAAGGTCATAAAGCATGATGAAAAGTGTCATAAAGATCCATTCAAAGCATAAGGGAGAAGCAATCTGTTACTACCCTCAACATTGATGTGAATCATAATATGTCATAAATCGAACTTTGAAAAATGAAAGCATCATCAAACATTACAAAAAATGAGTAAAGAAATACATGTTTTTATGATGAAGCTAAAAATAAACATTAAAAAAAGAGGGGACCCCAAGTCTGACAACTTAGGGCTAGTTGAGGCATCGACAAATGGTGATACATTCAGAGAAGCCATGAATCACTACAATGAAATTGTTAAGATATGATACATTCAAAGAAGCCATGAATCACTACAATGAAATTTGTAAGCTATGAATCAAGAAGTAGGAAGACTTTATTTGCTCCTCATAAAAATCCAAGTGTTTATATGGAACAAGTCCCTATAAAACCATCCCTTGTGAAGGAACCAATGATTACTCTCGTGAATAGATTTAGGAAATTATCTACCTATACCAAAAGAACATAATGGTGGGATTTATTTCCTTTAGAACATGATTCAATGATCTCAACTAGAGTTATAATCATAGGGATTAATTGTATTTATAGTAAATTATTCCCCCTAAGCATCGAATAGAGTGTACCTAAGATGTTGCTCCATTGTTCACCAGTGTCCATAGTACCAATGAAGTCATCATGACATCACAAGATTTTCTCCACTTTCAGTTAGGAATCCATATCCATAGTTGAAATTATATATATGACTCCACCATTAATTGTACTTCCTTTCGTGGTCATTTTCTTTTTATATGTTGTTTTTGCAATTTACATATGGGGGAAGCAATGACCCTTTATAGTCTTGATGGGGGTTGATAACATTTTATTGGGATTTATTAATGATTTTCCATCCCTGAGTATTAAAAATATCCCCTTTTGATTTCCATCCTTGGATTTTTTACCTTTTCACCTTCCACATGAACATTTGATTTAATGTATATGGACGGGACTCCATCAACAAACTAACTCATAACTAAATAGAAATACAAGAACAATCAAAGGGTTAATCACTAAAATTTTTATAGTTCCAACCACTATTTGAATCATTCCCATAATAATCATGATTCATATTCATATCTCCTTCCTTCATTCCCATAATCATCATGATTCATGTTCAAATCTCCTTCGTTCAAGAACATAACCGAATAGAACCATGTGGAGTTTTCAAGGCTTTCCCTCTATGTGAAAAATGTGATACATGTTGAAGGATGAAGGTAAAGTGAACAAAAGGTTGCATTCAAAGAAACCAAAGACTTCATCATCACATGTACAAGCCAATCGTCATCTAGAAACATAAAACAAAATGCAAGATGGAAATACATGTTAACAAACTATTATACAAAAATATGAAAGCACAATCAAATAATGGTGGAACTACTCTAAAAGAAAGAAAACAAAAATAAACCTATTACAAATCATATTTTAATTGAAGGTACACACCCATCATATGAAATCATTATTAATGCTAGTGTAACCATCAAAGTAGATGGTCTATGCCCAAAACATATTTCGTATGATGTGCAAGCAGGTGTGATTGATGCAGTATGGAACATAAATGAAACAATTAAAAATAACTCGTTATCATTGAAATATTTAAATAAGAACAATAAGGATTGGTCAAATAATGTTTGCATCCATGATGTAACTACATCAAACATTTCATATACAACCTTATATGTTACTTGGTCTTTTATTTTAAATGCTACACATGTCAAAATTTGGACCAAACTCACTTATGTTGGCAATGGTGAATTATTTTGCTTCATGTCTTACTTCCATTACAAACGTGTCATTCTTACCTTTTGTGAAATTATCAATTCCAAAGCATGTTAGATGGGAATCATCAAGAATAAAACAATATTGGGTCTTTTTTTGTTTTTCCTCCCTAAGATTGTCAATTGGCTCAAACATCAAACAAACAGTGTCAATCTCATGATCACTAAAGACTCAATTAATGTTAGGATTTGAATCCAAGTCTAAATCTAAAAAAGGTAAATATTTAGAAGCCAAAAGAACCTCTTCTTCATTCAATAGTGCACATGAATACATGCTATGTTCCCTTTCTTCAATTGAAGAGTTAAAACTCAGATATCATTTTCTTAATGTAATACATTCACTATACACTAACATGCATATAACATAAGACTTGTTATCATAAATATTTTCAATAATATTTGCAATGATTTTCCTTTGAGTATTCAAATGAATTTGTGTGTTAAGGCCCTAACACTCATTTATTATTAGTTTATTAGTTATGGTTAGATTGACTTAGGATAATAACATCATGCTCACTTTATCTCTTATTTATAATAGAGATTAATTTGTGTATGCATCTTGTCTTGTGAATTTCATATATTGCAGAAAGAGGTTTCCCCCTCAAAGTGGATTGTTAGTGGATTGTTATTCATTGACTATTTTAGATTTGGTTCATAACATTTGGTGTCAAATCATTCTATCTTAGAGTTTCACTCCTTCAATCAAGACATCTTGGAATTTTCACTATAAATTTTTTTATGGGATGTTTTAGACATCACAATTTTAAGGATGTTGAGGAGACATATCTAAGTACGTATGGTAAAATTTCAGGTATTGGTTCATTATACTTCTCGAGTTACATCCTATGGAAGTTAGGGATTGTGACTAGTCCTCAAATCAGTTTCAAACGAATCATCTTGTAATCTTTGCTAGAAATTTTTTTCGACAATTTTTAGACTATGAAATTTTCAGGACCTTAAGGAAACATATAGAAGTAATTTTTGTAAAACTTTTAGGTACTTTTTCATTATACATTCTAATATATAGCATGTGTAATTTAGGGTTTGTTGTTGGACTACTGAGAAGGGGGGTGAATCAATAATAGAGAAATTTAATCCTTTTTCACCATAAAATGCAAGTGTTATATCAATGTAGCATTATCATCCAATAGTTGCAGAGTAAATAAACAATGAACAAATGAGAAATCACACACATACATAGTACAGTAGTGCTTTACGTGGAAACCCAAAGCGGGATAAAACCACAAAATGTTTTTTCTTATATGTCTTTAAGAATTACAGTTATTGGAAGCACCAACTTCCTTTGTTTTCCACCTGCAACTGGAAGGAGGCTCCAACCCCCTAGCTTCTTAGGCTACAACCTGAGGGAAGCTCCAACTCCCCAATTCTCTGGCTACAACTAGAAGGAGGCTACAACCCCATATGTTCTCCGGCTACAACTAGAAGGTGGCTACAACCACCTTTCCTTGCCCCGTCCAATCTCCCTGACATATAAGTAGAATGATGGAACCACTGTCAACCTATCACTGTGAGATATACTGCTGTAAACCTGCACCAATCAACCTACACCAAACAACTTGTACCAATAACCTGAACCATGCATCAACCTATAACTCAACCTGTAATCAACATGTACCATAAACAAGTGCATCAACCATGCACCAACTTGTACCAAACAACTTGTAATCAACCTATACCATAAAAAAGTTCATCAACCATGCACCAACCTGTACCATGAATAATTGCATCAACCATGCACCAAACCTGTACAAATAACCTATCCAAACAACCTATCACAATAACCTATCTCATCAATCTTATCAACCAAATCAGATCTTCTCACCAAGATCAATCACCAAGACAACTCTCAACCATATGCACAATATCACCAAGATGTGCATCAACCAAGCATATCACAACAACTCATAATCATCACCAAGATCAATATGTGCTTTTAATAATATACCAAGACAAGTATTCTACGTCATCTATAAACCATGTGTCAACAATACTACTAACAAGTGTCTAGCTATACACCTCATGTATGTGCAAACTCATCAACTACTTGTCTCAACCATGTACCCAACATGTACCTCAACCAAAATCCCTCATCAATTTCATCATCCAAATCTGATCTAATCACATATACCTCAAACACTATACCACAAGTCTATACCTCAAACCATGTGCTAGAACCTCACTGTTATACAACCTCTATCTGTACCAATAACTTCAGCAACATACCTCAACCAAAAGCTCATTTTTTTCTTCTTGTAGTGTTTTGTTGCCGCAGTTTTGCTGCTGCGAATCCACTGCCGTGATTTTTCTGCCGCACTTTTTCTGCTACGGTTTTTCTGCAGCACTTTTCCTGCTGCAATTTTTCTACCGCAATTTTTATTTCACAGTTTTATTGCCGCACTTTTCCTACCGCACTTTTTTGTCATACTTTTTCTGCCACAATTTTCCTGCCTCACTTTTTCTGCCGCACTTTTTCTCTATCAATAATACCTGCCCAAATAACCTTTCACAAAAATATATATTCAATAATATTCAAGTGTGATTTGAACGAGAGACCCTTGCCTCTTATTTATAATTTTATGTAGCCTCCTCAAGGGGTTACCTTCTAACCATCTTAACCCACTTTCTTTATTTTAGGGTTGACCCACTTATAACCACTTGTTCACTTAAATGAACCACTTTCCATAATTAATAAGTTCTCCATTAATTTTATTATTTAAATAATTTGTTTTGCATCATCTTTGACTTATAGTACACTCATCACTTCACTTTATTATTTAAATAATTTCTTCTTTGCAAACACTTTGACTACTTTGACCTTTTGGGGCTTCTAGATGACTCATGAGGGTTCTCCAACTTCACATGGCCATAACTCTCTAACCGTGAGGAGTTATGTGACGG
Organism: Picea mariana; assembly: GCA_032191745.1. Lineage (NCBI taxonomy): Eukaryota > Viridiplantae > Streptophyta > Pinopsida > Pinales > Pinaceae > Picea > Picea mariana. The sequence continues at coordinate 65,560 of JASDQU010107797.1, forward strand.
TCCACATACCACCAAAAATGGCATGACATGTACTATCCATCTAGAATAGTTTTACCTACAAATATATCAAAACGCATACCATTATCCATCAAAAAAACTTGGGTCCATTACCCAAATCTTTGTGCTACTAGAATTCTCTACCATACTTTCTTCAAGGGTTGACATCAATGAGAACCAACCCAATTAATCAACAATATCCCCCTTTGACATTGATGGAAACACTCTGATGCAATACTAAAGTCATATCACTCATGCTCTTCCTGTGACCATCACTCCCCCTGGAACTATGCCTATGTGTTATGCATCTGATAAATCTCTCCCCCTTTTTCATCAATGGAAAAGGTATCTTTCCATCTGGGGATACTCCTCCTAACCAAATTGTCCTTAGGAATACTCCCCCTGACTGAACTCTTCTTGAAATTGATCTCCCGACCTGAAATGTCCTTTTATGGTGCTTCCTCATGTGAATCTAAGACATTTAATATAAGTATTCAAAATCATTCATTTTGGAGTAGAAATTACTCCGAGTCTCTGGCAAAGATACTCAAAGGATTCCCTTGGAAGCATTTTTGTAAATATGTTTTCCACTTGTTCTTTTGTGCCCACATATTCAACTTTGATGTTCTTCTCTACAACGTACTCTCGTAGAAAGTGATACTTTATTAGAATGTGCTTTGTATTGGAGTGCATCACCAGGTTCTTTGAGATATTGATGACACTTGTATTATCACAATAGATTGGAATGGGCTCATCATACTCAGCCTATATATCTGTCAGAGTTTGTTTCATCCATACAACCTGTGTACAACATGTTGTTGCTGCAATATATCCTTCTTCGGTTGTAGATGAGGATACTGATGATTGTTTCTTGCTTAGCCATGATACTAAAAACTCACCCAAGTAGAACGTTGCTCCATTGGTGCTTTATCGGTCATTAATGCAACCTGCCCAATTTGCATATGTGTAGGAAATAAGTGATATATCCTTTCCTTTTGGATACCATAATCCAAACTCTTATATTCCTTTGAGATATATGAAAATCATCTTCACTGCTACGACATGTGATTCCTTTGGTGCTTCTTCAAATCGTGCCACCTGTCCAACTACCTGCATTACATATGGTCTAGATGTTGTCACATATAGTAAGCTACTAATCATTGACTTGTATTTCCTATTGTCTGTAGACTTTGAATCATCATATTTTCTCAACTTGCAATTGGTTTCTATAGGAGTGGTAATTGGTTTGCAATCTTCCATTCCGAACCTCTTTAGCATTTATCTGATATACTTAGTTTGAGAAATAAAAATTCCTCGGTTTCTTTGACGTATCTGAAGACCTAGAAAGAAGGATAGTTCTCTGAGTAATGACATTTCAAATTCATTATGCATATCCTTTGCAAATTTCTGGCTTAACATGTCATCATTGCTTCCAAAAATAATATCATCAACATAAAATTCAATTAATAAAATACTATATTTATTTACCTTGATGTAGAGGTTGTTGTCTACACTTTCTTTTCTGAACCCTGCTTGCTATAGATATTTATCCAATCTAGGGTATCATGCTCTAGGAGCATGTTTTAGACTGTACAAGGCCTTCTTCAATTTTCACATGTAATCTACGTTCTCTGACAATTGAAATCCTTTTGGTTGTTCAATGTAGACTTCTTCTTCAAGTTCCCCATTAAGAAAAGTTGATTTCATATCCATCGGATACACTTTAATATTCTTGGAGCATGCATAATCTAAAAGCAATCGGATTTCTTCCATTCTGGCAACTGGGGAAAATGTCTCTTCAAAGTCGATTCCTTCATCCTATGCGTATCCTTTCCATACCAATCTAGTTTTGTTCCTTGTAACCTATCCATATTCATTCAATTTATTTTTGAATTCCCACCTTGTTCCAATCACATTCTTATTCTTTGGTCTTGGAACCAATTCCCAGGTGTCATTCTTCTCTATTTGATTAAATTCTTCATCCATGACCTTATTCCAAAAATCATCCTTATTGGCCTCTTCAAAATGGTTTGGTTCAATCATAGATGAGAGTGCTAGGTGTGTTTGTTTTGGTGAACATATTATTCTTCTAGTCTCAACACTACATCTTTGTTTTTGATAACCTGATCTGAAGGGTGATTCTTCTATAATCGTTTTCTAGGTATCTTTGGAGGAACTTGTTGAACTTGATCTTATACTTCTATCTAATCCTCTTCATCCTCTCCTTCTACTTCTTCTTCATCTTTTGCTTCATGTTCGTAAAGTTGTTCCCTTGATTCATTTTCTTCTTCCTTTAATTCTCGTCCACCTGTTTCATCAATTGTTACATTGATGCTTTCCACAAATTTGTTCAACCTCATATTGTAACACTTGTATTCTTTCCTTGTACTGGAGTAACCAACAAATACTCCTTTATCCATACTAGAGTCAAACTTTCCCATTCTTCCATCTTTTTTTTTATGTAGCATTTGCTTCCAAATACTCTGAAGTGCTTCACATTGCTGGTATTCCTTTCCATAGCTCGTAGGGATTTTTGTCATTGTTGCTTCTGAGCATTACCCTATTTTGAATGTGAATTTTTGTATGCACTGCATGTGTCCAAAAAATATCTATTAATTTTGAATCCATTAGCATTGTTTGAGCCATTTCTTGTACTGTCCTAAACCACTCTCTGAACCAATCTAGGAATCCATGCTCTCGTCCACTGTCATATATCTATCCAAACATGCTAAGTGTTATTATGAATCCATCTCTGTCCATACTGTCCAAGACTCTATTTTTAACTTTCCATAATGCTGACCCATTTATCACTATACTATCATGAAGTCTTCACTACTACAATTGATTGTACTTCTACTAATTGATTGCTCTAGATCTGTCTACTCAAACTCTACAAGCTTCTCGAAGGATGGTTCTTTCGTCTGTCATAGCTATTGCATAGACTCCCCCTCTCTAATATTCATGTTACCTGGGAGTATCTAAGTTGGATGGATCATAACAATTCCTGCTCTGATGTGTATTCATCATCATCTTCATTGGTAGATTCATCATCTCTCTGAGATCTTACTTCTTTCTTTTTGTCTGTGGATTCATCTTTCACTACAATGCCTAAAAGTACAATCTCTTGAACCTGTTCCTTATTTACCTGTCCTTCTTTTCTTTCAGTTATTTTCCAAACCTTTCTGTATATGACATCTTTCTTTTTCTCTATAGAATTTTATTCATCTCGTTTTATTCCCAATCTTGCGATCTCTAGGACCTATTCTTTGTTCACCTATTATTCATGTTTTCTTATCCATACTTTATTATATCTCATATCAGTGTTCTCTTTCATGGAAGTATCGATCATGCTTCTACAATCACTAGCTATGTGTCCATAGCTATGACATTTATAACATTCAATGTTACGTGGGGCCACATAGGCATTTCTTTCTTGAACATTTTTATAATCCCTGCAATCTGCAACCTTATGTCCAAAATTAGTACAATAAAAACAATGACCGTAAAAGAAATTTGCATACCTGGGAATAAATGATCTTCTTTGTGGTGTAGTCCTTTTGAAATTTTGCCTTCACTGATCATGATCATGATTGAAGCTTCTTTGTGGATTGAACATGGATGGTCTTCTTGAAGATGTATCTTCAATAGTTTTATTAGATTATGGTTGACCATTATTCCTTCCTTTGAGTACTTCTGCGTAACTCTTTCTATTTTCTTCATTCTTCTTTTCTAGCAACCTATAGTGCTTATCTTCATTCTCTATAACTGATGTGGATGTTTCTATCTCTCCAACGTTCTTATTGAGCTTGATGATTTTACTTCTCAATGTGACAACTTCTTCTTCAAGATTCTCAACCTATTCTTCTTTCTTCATTATCTTAGACTTCATGACTTCTTCTGTTCTTTTCGCTTCTTCAAGCTGAATTTTTAATGTGATTATTTCTTCTTCAAGTCCTTTCTCTTCTTGACCAAACTCTGCCTCAATATGGTTTAGATCGTTAGTTTTTTCCTTAATATGATCTGTCAATATCTTCTCTCTCATTTCTGCTTCTTCCTTATGTGCTTCTATGTTGGCTTCCAAATACTTCTTTTGATATTCAAGATTTTCTTTGATGTTTCTGGCTTCTTCTAGTTGAGTTCTTAAGTTCTCCATGACCTGTTGGGATTCTTCAAAAATGTAAACACTTTCATTTTGTTTCATCAATTATTTCTTGAGTGACTTGTTTTCTTCTCTTAGTTCATCTAAAGCACTAATCAATTCCACTTCATAATTGTCTTCCTTTTCAATTCATTTTTCTGTCTCATTTCCTTCATGTCATTCTATTTCAAGATGTCCACGTTTTTCACAATTAAAGCAAAACAACATACCTCTGGTAATTATGTACTTTTCATCTTCTGAATCTATTTGACATGGTGACATAATTCTTCTTGATCTGTATCTACATCTTCTTTGGAATTTTCTGAATCTACAATGGGTGAATAATATATGTCATGTAACTTATCCCAAAGTTACTTGGTTGATGAACATTTACCAACATTTTCTCTTACCGGATTAGGTAATCCTTCCCAGATGAAATCCATTGTTATTTTGTTATTCTTCTTCAATTCCTTCTTGGCTGCAGTCTTTTCCCTTTTTGAACTATCATATCCTGTAACAATTGATATCCAAACATAATGTCTTTGTGCCTATAAAAATACTTGCATCCTTATGCTCCACATCTCATACTTAAAACCATTCTGACCATTAAACATTGGTACTCCATTCTCAAAATAATCCATGATCTCCTTTCAATGGTTAAATTGTTTCCTAAAGGAACCGACTTTGATTCCAATCATTGGATTACTAAGAGGGGGGTGAATCAGTAATAGAGCAATTTAATCATTTTTCACCATAAAATACAAGTGTTATATCAATGTAGCATTATCATCCAATAGTTGCAGAGTAAATAAACAATGAAAAAATGAGAAATCAAACACATACACGGTACACCGGTGTTTTACGTGGAAACCCAAAGCGGGAGAAAACCAAAAAATATTTTTCTTTATGTCTTTTAGAATTACATTCATTGGAAGCACCAACTTCCTTTGTTTTCCAGTTGCAACTGGAAGGAGGCTCCAACCCCCTAGTTTCTCAGGCCACAACCTGAGGGAAGCTCCAAATCCCCAATTCTCTGGCTACAACCAGAAGGAGGCTACAACCCCCTATGTTCTTCGACTACAATCGGAAGGTGGCTACAACCACCTATCCTTTCCCCATCTAATCTCCCTGACGTATAAGTAGAATGATGGAACCACTTTCACACTATCACTATGAGATATACTGATGTAAACATGTACCAAAAAACTTGCACCAAACAACCTATACCAATAACATGAACCATGTATCAACCTGTACCTCAACCTATAATCAACATGTACCATAAACAAGTGCATCAACCATGCACCAACCTGTACTAAACAACCTTGTTGGCACAAGGGTAGACCCAGGGTTCAACTCTAACAGTGCACCAACAAGCCCTAACTACTGGCCCTTTCGGCAACACCTGTGAAGTAGATGCAGTCTCAACCAAAGTAGCAATAGGGGGTTGTAGGACACAGGTGTCTACAACCAAAGGAAATGAAAAGTGGACCCAAAACACTAACACATAGCAACCCAGTTACTCTTTATCTCCTTTAATCCTACTGCACGAACTATAGCTCAGATCTAATACAATGATACAATAACAGAATTAAAAAAGAAAAAGAACACAACATCAATCACACAAAACGACAAGATATACGTGGTTCACCCTTTCCCTAGGGTTACGCCCACAGAAATGTGTTTCTCGATATATTATGTGAAAACATATAGTTCTATCTACGCACTTAGCTTGCAGATCTCTCTCTCTTTCTCTCTCTCCCCTCTCTGCACACCCAGCTGCAGGGTTGATCTTCGCACCCAATTGAAGATCTTACAACATAGACTCTCTTCAACAGAATACTTCTCTCTCTCAACAACAATAACCACTCATTACATAATCTAACCCATCCTAGGTCCTCTTGACCTTTATTTATACATTACAATGACTCTCGAACAACCTTAGGCTGAAACCTAGGTGTCAAAACCCTAGGTCAACTTGACCCACATTTTCAACGCTTCACCAGCCTGTCTTTCCTTCTTTCCCATGAGGTGCTCCAAGCACTCCTTGATGGATTTTTTCTCTTGTTGATTTGTCCACGATCCATATTCCTTGTTGATCTATCTTCCTCAGTCTTCTCATTCAACAACTCACTTTATCTTACTTTGCTCCTTCTTTTCTGCTTCTTTGGCCACTTTGACCCAATCTCAGTCAATGTGCTTTCCACGTAGTTTGTACTTCGCGTTTCTTTCCTTAATCTTTGCTTCCTTCCATAACCAAGGGCCAATAGGCCCCTAAAACTGACATGTGACTCGTCCCAAGGCACTTCAGGTCTGAACCTTCCGTTTCAATTTGACTTCATACTACGTGGGGAAGCCTGTTCTTTTTTCTTTGTTCCTTTCTTTCCTGTGTAGACTGTCTTTTCGGTGTCTGGTACCCAATTTCAATTGCACCTGGTACCTATACCCTCTCCTTATTATTTTACTGAGAGCTATGAGGTAGTTGGCTGTCATAGTACAATTTCAACCGGCTCCCATTCACTAAACCTTCCTTCCACTCTCCATTCAGTGTCTTAAACTACGCAACTCCTCCTTCTATAACATAGGTGACCGCAAATGGCCCAAGCCAATGTGTTTTGAATTTCCCTAGATGCTTCATGAACTTGTTTTCATACACCAATACCATATCTCCTTGCTTAAAGGCTTTCTTCTTGATATGTCTGTCATGGTAGGCCTTTTCTCGTTCCTTTTGTACCTGCTGATGAAATCCTGCAATAAATCTATCTTCTTCTAGTTCCACCAACTGTGTGAGCCTCTCTTGAACAACACCAGTGTCATCCATATCTATGAATGTTGCAATTCTGAGACTAGGAACCAAATATTCCATAGGGACAACTGCTTCTAGACCATAAACCAACTTAAAGGGAGTCTGCATTGTCAGCTTCTTGCAATTAGTTCTATAGGCCCATAGCACTGCTGGTACTCTCAAATCCCAATCATCCATGTTCACACTACAAATCTTTGTTATCGTTGTCTCCAAGATCTTGTTGAAAGATTCAACCATCCCATTCACTTGTGGATGGTAAGGAGTACTCTTCTGATGGTGGAATTCAAATTCTCGAGTCAAAGCTTCGATAGTCTTATTAATAAAGTGTGTACCTTGATCGCTCATTAGGGTCTTCGAGCATCCAAAACTGGTTGTGATATCATCAAATATAAATTGTGCAGCTATAGTTGCACTACAGTCCTTCACTACTCTTGCTTATGCCCATCTGGTCAAATACTTTGTCGCAGTGATGATGTATCTAGATCTTGTGCGCTTTCCTGGTGGGTTGATACATCCCACGAAATCAATAGCCCATTTCTCAAATTCTTGTAAGGTCAGTTGTGGTGCTAAAGGCATCTCATCTCTTCTGGAAGGTTTTCCAACTCTCTGGCATATATCACAGGCTTTATAGTGTTCCTTAGCATCTTTATGTAAAGTAGGCCACCAAAGGCCAGCTCTAAGAACCTTATGTGCTCTTTCATTTCCTGCATAGTGTTCTCCTGTGATGCCTTCATGTGCTTCTTCTAGAATCAATGGTATTTATTCCTCCATAACACATCTCTTGAAGATCTCATCAGGTCCCATCTTGTATAGTTATCCAACTATAAGTGAAAAATCTACAACGCGAACTACCAGTTGTTTCTTCTAAATGATTGTATATCTGCAAGGTGCCATTCCTGTTGATAGGAACTGGACTATCTCGGAAAAGTGATCATAAACCCTTATGATGGCTAGCAACTGTGCATCTGGTAGTGTATCCTCCAAACTAGTAGGTTCCTCTCCATGCTCCAACCTAGACAAGTGGTCAAGTCCCTTGTTCATTCTTCCTGGCTTGACCATGATATCAAAGTCATATTCCTGGAATAACAACATCCATCTACATATTCTTCCCCCCAACATTGGCTTGTTGACTAGGTATTTCAACACAGAGTGATCAGTGAACATCTTAAAGTGTCCTCCCAAGAAGTAGTGTCGAAACTTCTACAGTGCATACACCATGGCTAAATCTTCTCTCTCAGTGGCAGTGCAGTTTATCTCAGCTGTAGATAGATTCCTGCTAGAAAAGGCTAACGGATGGTCAATATATCTTGCTACTAGTTGTGCTAACACCACTCCTAGTGCAATAGATGAAGCATCAACATGCACGTGAAATTCCTTGCTCCAATCTGGGAAAACTAGAATAGGCGCAGTAACCATTTTTTGTTTCAGTGTGTCGAAGCTCTATTGACATTCTTATGGCCATTGAAACTGAAAATATTTCCTTAATAAATTCTCCATAGGGGTTGTAATATGTGCATAGCCCTTAATGAACTTTCTGTAGTATCCAGTATGTCCCAGCACAGTGCACAGTTGTCTAACCGAAGTAGGGGGAGGTAGATCAACAATAATGGAAATCTTGGATGGATCTACCAACAACCCCTTCTTACACATAGTATGTCCTAGCAACACTCCAAAGGGTGAAAATAAGATGCACTTCTTCAAGTTCAGGGAAATCTGACATTGCCTGCACTTATCGAACATTAGTCTTAAACATTCAATATGGTTTTGCAATAAGCTAAATACAATCCAATAATCAAAATATGCTTCCAAAACTTTATGTAAAAACTCCTTGAATGCTTCGACTACCACCCTAGAAAAGATGGTTGGTGCATTATTCAATCCAAAAGGCATCACTGTGTACTGGTAGGATCCCCATTCTGTTGTAAATGTGGTCTTATGGCAATCTTTGTTGGATCATGTTGTCATTGATGCCAATGGTTTGATTGATTGATGTCAAAGGATTGATTGATTGATGATTGATGTAATATAATATGTATTGTCCTTGATGAGAATGCATAGATGAAGATGGATC
>JASDQU010107798.1:18706-36905 GCA_032191745.1 Picea mariana
ATTCATGGGCATATAGCCAACCGATAAAGCCTTGGAATAGTGGATCCAAACCCATTGGAAACCAAAAGGAGAGATCAATCTTAAACTAGGATCCAAGTGCTTCTTCACATCAATTTTTACTAGCTTGGAAGAAAAAGATAGGCTCTTTGAAAATGGGCCATACTTCTTCAACACTATGGGGTTGTACCTTCGCTTGTGGTCGAAAACATTCATCCCAGAGAAAGAAGACTTCATGGTAGCCCATGTTTGGATCAGATTATACTCCTTTATGCATGAGTTCTGGGATGAGGAAATCCTGTATTGGAAACTCCCTAGGATCCTTTGTCAAAATCTCAGAAGTAACCAAAAAATGGCATTATACCTCCATGCTAGAATTTGTGCTTATCTGAATGTATCTCAAGCACTCCCAAACTCCTTATGCCTGAGCTACCAATATTTTGAATGGATCTAAACCATAGACACGATCATATCCCGTTTCGATGCAGAGGATGTCACGAACATGGACATTTATTCAAAGGATCACCTTTAAATCAACATCCACCTCCTTCCAAGAACAATCCAACATAGGATGTTGAGGGTTTTGAAACAATGATGAAAAAAAGATCCAATGCCAGGAAACCGACAATGCCTCCTACCCACAAAGACATTCAAACTAGAAACAAGTTTCAAACCCTCCATCCCACATCGGAAGGATCCTAGAGAAAAACAATTGATGCCATGGTAGAAAAAATTATCATAGACACAAATCAGAGCACAGAGGCAGACAAGGAAGAACATGTAAAGAGAATGAAAACAATGGGGGAATCATACAACAAAACAAAATATCCATACACAGAAATGACAAATGAAGGAAAGGAAAAAGGAGAACTAGGAGATGAAGAGGAAATAGACTTGAATGCACTAGATCTTCAATCTCTTGTGGCTTCCTAGAGGCAATAAGATTCAAGCTCCATCCCGAAACAACAAATTCAGTTAGTCAAAGAGTCTCTAGTTAGAAGAAAATATCGACACAATGCCCACCAAAAAGTAAATCCCTCATCCTCTTCCACTCTAGGGGTAAAAACCAATGCTTCCAAAGATGATGCCAAGATGGAAAAAAAGTGAGGTAGGTGAAGTAACAAATAGTTGCTTCAAGATTTAGAAGAAATGTTAGTCAATTCATGGAGTATAACATTGATTACAAACATGTTTTCCCTCAACCATCATTATTCCACATGAATATTCTCTCATGGAATATAATAGGTCTCAACAGTAAGACTAAACACCATATGATGAAGAAAATCATTGAAAAAGAAAAACCCAGTATGATCCTTCTTCAAGAAACCAAATGCAACAACAATATCTTAACCAACCTCGCTTCAAAACTTTGGAAGCATTCTCAAGTTGTTGTCATTGATGTCCAAGGAGCATCGAGAGGACTGGATATTTTTTGGAACCCCTCTAATATCTCCTTGAACATCTACTTCCCTACCCCAATAAAATTATTTGACTATTTCCATCTCATTGGCATAACAACTTCAGGTTTTATAGCCAATGTTTACGGTCCCCAATTTGCTCCTAATAAGAATATTTTCCATAGCTTGATTCAGGCCCTAAAAACCATCATTAGAGATAAGCACTGAATAATCGGGGGGGATTTTAACATTGTAACCTCCCTCGGTGAAAAATGAGGACGCATTCGTCGTCTCGACCAAGCTTCGTTGAGACTCAAAGATCTAATTCATTTTCTTAAGTTACCTGATCTACCTTCCTCTAATGGAATCCACACCTAGAACAACATACGTAAAGGGGATAGGAAAATTGGTTCTAGGATAGATAGGTTTCTAGTTTCAAAATATAACCCCCTAAATGGTCTGCACCTGGACTCTTCAATCCTACCTTGCTATGGTTCATATCACTAGCCCATTACGCTGGAAATCATATGCTCTGACATCCCCAAACTTCGACCCTTCCACTTTGAATCCTTCTGGCCGGATCACCCTTCATTCTTAGAGAACATCAAGACCTGATGGAAAGAAACTTAAAACATTCACGGCATCCCAATGCATCACTTCCAACAGTGATTAAAGTATATCAAACTCAGGATCAAAAAATGGAATAAAGAAATTTTTGGAGACATCTTCAGATAAAAGAGAGACCTTGAAGCAAAAATGGAGTGAATTCAACAAACAATAATAGTAGAAGGGAATATTAACCAAATCACCATTGAAGAAATGGACCTGAAAACTCAAATAGATATCAGGGACAAGCAAGAAGAACTCCTCTAGAGACAGAAATCTAGAGTGTGGTGGCTCAAGGAGGGTGAAAGAAATTCAAAATTCTTCCACAGATCAACCATTCACGGGGGACGTCAAAATCATATTACCTCAATAAAAGGTGGCCAAGGTAATCAACTAATTGATCGCATTGAGATTGAGAAGGAATTGGTTCATTATTTTAGAACTCTACTCTCGGAACCGCAACAGGATAGAACTGATGTTATTCTCAAGATCATTAGAACATCCCAAAACTAGTCTCTAAAGAGAAAAATGATGTTCTTCTCAGGTCATCTACCATGGAGGAGATAGAACAAGCATTCATGGACATGCCTAAAGTTAAGTCTCAAGGACCTTACATCTTTACGACAAACTTCTTCCAAGCCTACTGGAAAATAATTAAGCAAGATGTATGGTACTTGGTAGAAGACTCTCGAATATTCTCCAATGTTCTTCTGGCCCTAGATGCCACCTTTCTTTCTCTCATCCCCAAAGAGGAAAAGGTGGAAGATCTKAGTAAATTTAGACCAATTTCGCTWTGTAATGTGGTTTATAAGATAATCACCAAAGTCATCGTAAACAAACTCAAACCCATCCTCCCAAAACTCATCTCTCTTGAATAAACTAGATATGTGGAAGGTCGTCGAATCTTGGATGGCATCATTTTATCCCATGAAATGATACATTCTCTAAAGACAACCAAATTTGTTGGTATGGTTATCAAATTAGACATGTCTAAAGGATTCGATAAATTAAGTTAGTAGTACATCAATCACACTCTTTTATCCTTTGGATTCTCCTCCTCTTAGGTGTGACGGATCGTGTCACTCACCTCCTTTGCCTTCTTCTTGATTCTCATTAATGGATATTATTCCTCTACCTTTCCCCCCTCCCATGACGCCTGTCATGGTGATCCATTGTCACCCTTCCTCTTCATTATAATGGAAAAAGGCTTGGGAAGGACTCTTGAAGTTGTTATAACCAAAAACAATACCATAGGACTACAACTACTTGGGGAAGATCTATCGGAATTTCACCAACAATTTGTGGATGACACAATGCTCATGGGAATTCCTAAAGTATGGGAGGTGCAATCCATAAAATAAGTGCTCATGGACTTTATGGAGGGTTCAAGAACAACTATCAACCAAGGTAAGTCTCAAATATTTTTCTTCAATACTCATATTGCTATACAAAATAACATCTCCAAAATTAATGGTTTCCAATGAAGCTCTCTGTCATCTAAGTACCTTGGTATGCATTTGGTGGAAAACACCTTGAGAAACTCTACTTGAGAAGATCTCTTGGTCATAATGGAAAGGAAATTGGCTAACTGGACTTTTCACTCCTTAAACCTTTCAAGTTGTCCATTCCTCTTAAAATCAGTCTTGCAAGAAGTTCCTCTCTACCTCTTCTCACCAATAGCGACCCCCAAATTTATCCTCAAGGTTGTGAGGAACATTCAATGATAATTCCTATGGGGAGGAGCCAAAAAGGAAACTAATTGGGCATTATTTAGCTGGGAAAATATGTGCCAACCCAAACTGGTAGGAAGACTAGGGTTGAGAGACCCAGAAACTCTCAGTTCATTTTTGGGGGTCAAAACATGGTGGATATGGCTACATAACAAAGAAGAATTGTGGGGAAAATATGGAAAATAAAATACAGACCTCAAATAACAGACCGCAATTTAATTCAACTGGCGAGCAACATCACTGGATCTCTAATTTGGAACACGGCCTGGAGCAACAAAAACATCATACAACAACATTGTTTCTAGGAGGTCCAGAATGGAAGACATACAATGTTTTGGGATGATGCATGGCAGCAACTCCCGACTTGGGGAAAAAGAGAAGACTTACAACTGCTAAGAGAAACAATGACAACCCAAGGAAAAATATGGATCTTGCAATACTGTACAACTGAATATTTAGATGGCCAATGGTGATCTTGGATATCGAAAGATGATTGGATCCATCCCATCCAAGATCAGTTATGGAACGAGTTTTGGCAGGAGCTCCTTAATCATAAAATTTCCTTACATGAGGAAGCAAATAAACTACAATGGGGCACATTACAAAAGGAAACTTTAACATAAGGAGGCCTACACCTTGATAACCCTGCAAAAAAATCAACCTCAACAAAACATCTAGAAGCAGATATGGAAGAAAAACCTTTGTCCTAAAGTTTCACTCTTCCTTTGGTTCCTAGCAAAGAATAAAGTTCTAACCTGAGAAAATCTCATTAAAAGGTGATTCATCCAACCAACGATCTGCCCTCTTTGCTATCAAGTCAGGGAAACAATGGAGCATCTCCTCAACACTTGCATTCTTCCTCAAAGTTATGGGATCTAAGTGCCATTCTCTTTAGAAAGTCAGACAGAGACAGAGACAGCTTGAACTCAACGATTGAGAAGTGGAAACCAATGCCTTATTCCAATACAATTCTAAACAGAGCCTGGAAACTCCTTTTGGGATTTCTCCTATGGGAAATATGGAAAGAAAGGAACCAACGAATTTTCAAAAATCCTTGTAAGAACATTAACAATAGATGGGTTCAAATACAAAAAGATATCTAGGAAAAAATTTTGATTTTCAAATGAATGGACCAAGACTAGAAATGCACCACAACTAAATCTATCATTCTCGACTCTTTGGGTCTTCGACAAAACTCCTAGCTCAATAGCCCAAGAAACCCAAGCATTTTCATAATCAAATATCAAATAATGTGAGCGTGGAGCACAACTCCAAGATAGATAAGTTACACAATAACTCCTTAAAGAATAGGGAAACCCCCTCGAAATAACCAAATACTTTTCATATTTCACAATTCACATGTTCCAATAATGAATGCATGATCTCTTATATAATCTATTCACACTTTCACATGAGGCCCCTTTACCATTAGGCCAACCTTATTACATATATATTTACACATTACATGCAAATTTAGGTCCATATATTCCCTCCTCGTGGTCATATCATATACATTAAGCCCCATATCTATCTGGAGTTGTGCTCCACACTCACATTCTGTACATGGTGTGTACTTTTTTTCTGTTAATATATTTTTAAGAATTTGGGTCATTACATCTGCAGTTGGAGATATTCAAATTGCAATGAAATTTCACTAGTGCATGCATGCTTGTCTTCCATGCCTCTTCCTAGGAGAGCCTTAATGTGTCAGTAAAGATCTATAGTTCGATAATATTTGGTTTCCCGAGATCTCGAGGACCTCATGTCTGGTATTGAAGTAGTGAGCTCAGTGTCAATGTCCTTGTCTTTTGTTGTAACTCTCTGTAAATGGACATCTGCCTCCATGATCTCCATTTCTACGTGGATTTCAGGAGGAGTATGGACAATGAATATCTTTTCCACTGCCATGTCTTCTTTCTTTTCCCATGGAAGAGGCAATCTTCTATGTTGGAGCCAACCTATGTTTCCTAGACCTCCTTTCACCATCCTTACTCCCAGGAGAATGAAGTTAACACTATAGCGAGAAGGTTTTTCCTAGGATGGAGTGAATAGACTGCACTGGGAGCCAAAGAAAATTTTCAAACAACGAGAGCCACCGAGCCGATTGGCCTTTCTCTTGACTTTAAACTCTTGATCATTGCAATTGGTTTGTATAACTATAGCTCATGTTGTAGTACACTTGCCATCACCCCACCATAAATTTTCGGATGTCATACCAAATATGCCTTCACATGTCTCCAAAAGAGATTAACCATCGAGTGTTGTATCCATCGTCATGTGAGGCCAGCGTCGAGTATAACCAAGCTTGACCCTCTTCAACATTGAATATTCACCCATGTGTAGCACTCGCATTAGTCGAATGGTATTAAACCTTATTGAATCGATGGGATGAACCTCTTTAATGGTGCCTTGATTCATATTAACTATGCACATGAGAGATAGTACATATCATCTCCCTAGGTGGTGCCTCGAAGGGAATGAGATCATGGCATGTAGGATCCTCTGTCAAAGTGGCTAGCATGACTCCCGCCACTATCGCCCCATTCGGATGAGGATAGTTGTTCCTTTCATTGTTGATGCAATATGTGCCTAGAGGGTCATCTTCCTACAGTTTCCAGTTATTATCAAGCATTCTTTTCTATCTGGTTATTCCTTCATTCACCAGTCTGTCAGCCAACTTGTCGGCAGAGAAAAAAACATGAGAAGGGATGGTAGATTCAATCAAGGGGAGAAGTGATTGGAGCCATTCAAGGCCCCCTTCCATCCTCAAACTAGTTGACATTTTTCTTATTGCAGAACCATGAAGAATTTTCCCAAGTATCCTGATAATGATCAATGAGTCACCCACCTTCCACAATGAGATCGCTAAGCCCTTCTCTGATGGAAATGGTGAGGCCTCTCTCAAGAGCCTTGAGTTCCACTATGTTATTTGTGGCTATGACCATGTTTTATGCATAGATACTTATGATATCCCCATTGATATCCCTGAAAACTCCTCCAAATCATGTAGACTCCAGATTCCCTTTTGAATCCCCCATAAAATTTAAGTTTAACAAAGTCAGTTGGAGGGGGGGACCATTCCGAGGGAGAGGAGACAAGAGGTGTTATGACCTAAGGGGAGCAGATATGGGGCTAAATGTATATGATATGACCCCAAGGGGGGGAATATATGGGCCTAAATGTACATGTAATGTGTAAATATATATGTAATAAGTTCGGCCTAATGGTAAAGGGGCCTCATGTGCAAGTGTGAATATCTACATATAAGAGATCATGTATTCGTTATTGGAACATGTTAATTATGAAGTATGAAAGGTATTTGGTTATTTGGATGGGGTTCCCCTATTCTTTAAAGTGTTATTGTGTAACTTATATATCTTGGAGTTGTGCTCCATGCTCACATTCTATATATGGTGTGTACTTCTATTATGTTAAGATATTTTTAAGCATTTGGGTCATTACATTTGGTATCAGAGCATCGATCCTAGGGTTTTTCTTCCTCAATATAGTCATTTTATAATTTTCTATATAATTTTTTCTTGGATTCTCTTCAGAAGGAAAAACCTAGAGAATATTGATAATACTTATCATAGTACCTGCGGTACAAATTTTAGCTTCTGGGTCATTTCACTTTCATAGATATACCATATGGAAGATAGGGTATCTGACTAGTCCAATTAACTAGTCTAAAATAGGTGTTCCGGGCAAAATCATCATATCTTCTTCAGCAAGGCTCCAAATTCAGTGAGACCAGTTGCATTGGAAAGATGACAGTCTATAGTAGTTTGGATACAAATTTTCATAATCAGATATCAAATAATGTGAGCATGGAGAACAACTCCAAGATAGATAAGTTACACAATAACTCCTTAAAGAATAGGGGAACCCCCTCCAAATAACCAAATACCTTTCATACTTCACAATTCACATGTTCCAATAATGAACACATGATATATTATGTAGAGCTATTCACACTTTCACATGAGGCCCCTTTACCATTAGGCCAACCTTATTACATATATATTTACACATTACATGTACATTTAGACCCATATATGTCCCCCCTTGGGGGCCTCATGTGAAATTCTATCTTGGAGTTGTTCTCCACACTCACATTATTTGATATCTGATTATGAAAATTGTACCCAAACTACTACAAATTTTCCTCTTTCCAATGCAACTAGTCTCACTGAATTTGGATCCTTGCTGAAGAATATATGACAATTTCACCCGGAACACATGTTTTAGACTAGTTAACAGGACTAGTCATATACCCTATCTTCCACAGGGTGTATCTTTGAAAGTACAATGACCCAGAAGTTTAAATTTGTACCACATGTACTATGATAAGTATTATCAATATTCTCCAAGTTTCGCCTTCTGAAGTGGCACCGAGAAAAAGTTATAGCGAAAATTCCAAAATGACTATATTGAGGAAGAAAAACCCTAGGATTGGTGCTCTGATACCAAATGTGATGAGCCAAATGCTTAAAAATATCTTAACAGAATAGAAGTACACACCATGTACAAAATGTGAGCGTGGAGCACAACTCCAAGATAGATAAGTTACACAAAACTCCTTAAATAATAAGGGAACCCCTCCAAATAACCAAATACTTTTCATACTTCACAATTCACATGTTCCAATAATGAATACATGATCACTTATATATAGCTATTCACACTTGCACATGAGGCTCCTTTACCATTAGGTCGACCTTATTACATATATATATACACATTGTATGTACATTTAGGTCCATATATGCCCCCCCTTGGGGTCATATCATATACATTTAGCCCCATATCTACTCCTCTTGGGTTATAACAGCAGATTAAAGTGGTGGACCAAAAAGTCTCCCTCGTGACATGAAAGACAATAGGTCTAAATTTCAATGAACCAAGTGAAGGCATCTCGTATATTCTAGAGGATAATGTCCCCTCTCCTTCAGTTTAATTTATGCATGCTCTGGTATTTAGTTTTATGTATTTATCATATAAGCTTTATAAAGATAAATCCACACCAGTTAGATTACCAACTAGTTGGAGATATGTCTTCTAATATTTTGGTTGTTATCTCGTTGTCAAAGACTATTTTGATAAATACAAGGCAATCAGCCTCAAGCAACAGTTATTTTAATGCTAGTCTTGTTTCTTAAGTGGCATACCAACAACTGGACATATGTATTTTTGCGAGTATTAATATATTATCTTGTATTAAAAAATTAAAAGCAAGCATATATTTAATATACATATAAAGTATGTAATATATGATAACGTTATACGTATATGAATCACATTATATGAGTAAATCCTTGCATTTTATGTTAAAAAATTATAAGGGATGTATATAGGGTTAGATATAAGCTTTGAAAGATTTTAATATAGTACTTATATCATTACAATTTAGAAAAAACAAATAATAATAATTGTAAGTTTTTATGAGTAGTATTCCCTTAAAATATGAGATAATTGTAAGTTTGTGTGAGCAGTTTAATAATTATTCAAACAATTAATCAAATTTCAAAATAACATAAAAAAAATTATTAAAAAAAAAATTGTCCAACATGGAATTGATTTCTATTCAAACAATTATTCAAATTTCAAAATAACACATAAATTATTATGAAAAAAAGGTTGGTTTCTATATAGCGGTTGTAGTGCTCATAGTGGGAGGCCTCATCATTTTATGTTTGGTAACCTTTTTTTAAGTTCGAACATCATGTGGATCATTGCATTGGGACACTCTAACAACTTAGTTTGAGAAAATGTGTATGTACTATACTAATAAAGATTAAAAAAAAATTGTATTTAATGAGAAATGTTGATTAAAAAAAATATATAATAATGAAATAAAATATTATAAGATTTTTATACTTTTAAAATTTTCAAGTATTAAAATATTTGTATTTAATTTTTATTTTTTTTACATAATGATGTATGGAAATTGTTTGGAGACTTCACCATCATTAATAAGTAATAATTCGGGTAAACCATCGATACCTAAATTCTAAGAATTTAATCCCAATGGGATCAAGAAAAACTCCAAGTACCTTGCTAGCCTATATCAACAATTGACTAATGAAAAATGAACATATTATAAGTAGAAATTGAACTTGAGCAAGGTGGATAACATTTTTTTTGTCTCAACCATTCATGTTATACTCGATTAACTATAGTATTCAACTTCGCATCAACAATTTAAATATTGATGTTGATTTTTCTGGAAATAAATTGTGTAAGAGATTTTCATTGTCCAACATTTCAAGTGGACACTCCACCCATCGTTAGGGATACATAAAGCTGAAAATTATAGTAGAAAAGGGGGTTGTTGGGTTGAGAATTTATAGAGAGGGGATAAAGGCTAACCGTTGTAAAAGAGAGTAAAAAATTGTTTTCAATAAACTATTTGAAAATATAATAAAAATAGTCAAATACCTAAAAGGATAAGTAACGGATAAAAGAAAATTAAAATTTATTAAAAATGTGAACAAAGGTTGGGGGGGGATAATCATTTTTAATTTCCTTTCATCTGTTACTTATCCCTTTGGGTATTTGACTATTTTTATCACATTTTCAAACAATTTCTTGAAAAACAATTATGTACTCTCTTTTACAATGGTTAGCCTTTATCCCCTCTCTATAAATTCTCAACCCAACACCTCCCTTTTCTACTATCATTCTTATCTTTATGTGTCTCTGATGATGGGTGGAGCGTCCACTCGAAACATTGGACAATGAAAATCTCTTACAGAGTTTATTTCCAGAAAATTCAATGTCATGATGACTAACTATAAAAACCTACACACTAAAATTTAAATAATTTTTATAATTTGTTAAGGGCAATGACATTTTCACAAATACATCTTCAATCTACCACTAATTTAACTATAAACCAACCCACCATCAAACCCTTACAAAATAGGTTGAACAAATTTTAATGACAAGCACAACAAAAGGCCCCCAATGCCTAAAAAAAGAGTCCACATACTCTAGAAGTTAGACATTTGAAAAATGTTTTGTAAAACTTATAAAGTCAAACCATAATGATGGTGGTGATGGTGGTGGTTAACATCCATCGAGACCAAATTTGGTCTATCAGACCTTAAGAAAGTTAAGGAATTACATGGTTTGCTTTAGAATTTTATTTTTGTGCTAAAAACCTTTAAGAGAAGTGTTCCTAAATCACCATAGTTTTGATGAGTTAAAAGGTTAGGAAGGCCAGTATTGTAACAAGCATTTTGAAATTGTGATCTAATGTGAGTTTAAGCATGACATTCTAAGAGAAATTTCTTTTCATCTTCAAGCCTCTTAGTGTCACAAAGATGAAAAATTCTTTCAACCCACAATGTTTTAGAAATTTTCCAATGCCTTGTTTCACTATGGAGCAACTTAGAGCTTGTTCTTATGTTAACAATGTTGATTTAGGGATGAAGAAGTACGAATAATAATTATTACTATTATTATTTATAGTGAATTTATTTGTTTAGTTTAAACAATCGAGAAAGGAAATTTGAATCATTCATTCATGCAATTGTGTTTCCTTATGTGTGTTTTCTATAATGTATGCAATGCTTAACAAGCACTTGGGCATGATGTTGACGTTTTCCTTTGCAATGATTCTTTGCTTTGTCGGGATTCAAAATTCTTCTCAGAGGATTCAACAATCCAATTTAGACTTGAGTTAATATTCAATCTTGATATATGATGTATGTCATGGATTTTTTCTTTATTTTTTGGTGGGTAATGACAATATTTGAGATTCATATTCACATGGGTGGCTAAAATATCTCACTCTTAATTTAGAGGAGAAAAGTTAATAGTGTTGAGAGTGGAAGAACGAGAGAAGGAAAACCCTAGAGTATTGGAGTTATCAAAAGTTTCTACAATGAGCACAATTTTAGGGGGGCTCCTCTCCATCAGAAAAAGATGTGTTCAGGGAACTGATCTCTTCATTGAGCAATTCAATCAAAAGTGAGTCGACACACTTTAGCAAGAAGCTGGAGGAAATTATGAAATTTCATGTGTTGGTAGTGAATGCAAGGAATATGGCTTTGAATCTTGCGGAGAGAGCCTTGATTAGCCAATTTATAGGGGTTTGGCCCTCCCCAAAATCCATGGTGAACTGGATACAAAAGAGTTTGGTGGGACATGTCAAAGGAAAGTTTTCGCATTACTTTTGTGGAAGAGGATTCTACACAGTTTAATTCAAAAATAAGGAGGATAGGGATCTTATATTTCGAAATGGGTTGTATTTTAATGGAAACAAAGGGTTGTATTTGCATATATGGTCACCAGACTTCAACCTTAAAAATGACATCCCATCAATTGTTTTAGTTTGGGTTAGATTGTTGCATCTACCACTACGTTTATGGAATGATGAAGTACTAAATTTTATTATCAATAATTTAGGGACCTACATAGACAAGGTAGAAACTACAGATGGAATGATGGCCTATGCATGAATTTGTGTAGAGGTAGACTTGGAGAAAGGTTTACCAAAAGTGATGCAATTGGTCCATGACGATTGGAATCATATCCAAACAGTGGATTATAAACAAATTTATTTTAAATGTGAGAAATGTCATGAGTATGGACATTTTTCCAAAAATTGTCCCATAATTGTAGAAGTAGAGCAAGGAACTCGGGAAGAAGAGGATTAGTGGCACCAAGTTAAAAAAAAAAAAAAACAATGAAAAAACATGGTCCGGATTTATGAGCGAAACGAAATGAAACCACAAATTTTAAATTAACACATAGACACAGTGAACAACAACAAAAATACAGTAAAACTTGACTTCTATTAAATAAGAAATATGTTGAAAACTGTAAAATGTAGACTGAAAACAAGCTTGCTAGAATGGTGGCAGTTTATCTCTGAGAAGAGAGGTGACGACTACTCTCATTCGCAAGAAGATGAGTACAATGAAGCTCTAAAAGGATTTTTAAAATAAACAATTCCAAAACCCTGGACATCCAAAAACCTAACCCTATGAGATGAAGCGCCAAAAGTCATGTGGGCCCCATTGGGGTAAGTTAGTACATCAACTTCTCGGGGTCGTAACTTTTGCATACGATCTCTGTTTATGGCGCATGATAGCTTGTTGGAAAGGTATTGATGAGGAGCTTCATTTAGGGGGATCAATAAAGTCCTTTAGCTATCATTGAGTTTCCTGATATTTAAAAATCTTCGTTTAGGCCCTCAAAATGTCCCCGAAAGTTTAGGAACTGAAAAGCTGCTAAAAATAGTAAGTTGCCAAAAAATTGTTTTGAGCCAGTTGGACAAGGTGGGTGGCCACCAAGATCCTCCTGGATCAATCCTCCCCCCTTAGGAATCAATGGTATCCATTGCATTGAGTTCCCCCATCAGAGGAGGAAATTTTTCTTGAATTTGGCCATGGGTGAGCCACTTGCCTTGGTGCAGGAGTTGCCCTGCTTTAACAACCCGATAAAGATGAATCCTCTACTAGTGAGTGCCCTTGACTTGTGTGTCCATGATCTTATTATTGGATGCTTGTTTCATGTAGTTAGGGTTGAGCTATGTTGGTTTCAATTGTTCTGTTATCTCCGAGGTGTCCAATAATGGTGGAAAATAAGGCCAAAGGAGGTCCGCATTGAATACCAGGTGTAAGCCAAGGAATGGGGGAAGGTTGAACTCAAAATAATTATCACCCACAACCTTGGTGATGGTGTAGGTTCCATAACAGATTGGATAAATCTTTCAATGAGGATCTGTAAGGAGGTCTTTCTACAAGTGCAACCAAACTTTGTCTCCCACCCGAAACTGGTGTGGCCCTCGGTGTTGATCACGGTGTTGCTTATACTTGGCATTGGACTTCCGTAAAATATCTTGAACCTGTTGGCGGATGTGTTGGATCTGCTCAATGAACCGAGTTGATTTTTCATCTCTAGTTGGAGCATGAAACGAGTCTTCCTGGGTGGCCGCAAGGGGTAGTGCAACATTCATGGGACCCAATGGTTGAAAACCCAACCCCACCTGAAAGGGGATGTGGTCGATTGACCTATGTATGGCTATGTTGTAGTTGTGATGAACATAGGGAAGACTTTGATCCTAGGTGTGGGGGTGCTTGGAATTGTACATGTGCAAGATGTGCATGATCATTCGGTTGACGAACTCAGTTTTTCCATCTGTCTAGGGGTGGAAGGAAGTGGACTAGGTGAGCTTGGTGTCCAGCAATGACCAGAGGCTCGACCAGAATATGCTAAGGAACCTACTGTCCCGATATGAGATAATAGTTTGTGGGATCCCAAAGTGTACCCACACTCATTCAAAGAAGATCTTGATAGTGGCCTATGTTGTGATGCTCTTCTTGTAGGCAGTCATAATCGCCATCTTGGAAAAGCGATCAACAACCACAAAAACACATTCAATTCCATGCTTGGTGGATGAAATTTCCCACATGTAGTCCATTGAGATGGATTCATAGGTCCTGTCAGGAGTAGGCAGAGGAGTGTATAGGCCTTGTTTCTTAATGGTCGGTTTGGCAATAGTGCAAGTAGTGTAAGACTAGATATACTTGCTAACATATTGTCGAAGTTTCGGCTAGTAGAAATTTCACTGCAACACTGCCAATGTCTTTTCCATGCTAAAGTGTCCTGCCACCTAACTCTAGTGGGCTTCCCAAATCAACTTCACTCGCTTGATGGAATGCATAGATGGCCCATATGGCACAACACCCATCCTAAAGATGGAAATTAATGACAATTATTTTTGCACCCAACATCTGGTAGGTGTTGGCGAAGTCATGATCTGTTTCATAGAGGTAGGGTCATCCAAGGGTCTCATGGATGCATGAAATGAGCATTGTGGTGAGTTCTGCGACTAGAGGTCGGCTGAGGAAATCAACGAATCGGTTGGTACTTCCTATTTTATACNGGATCACAAGAATTGATTCATATCAGGGTCATCCAAGGGTCTCATGGATGCATGAAATGAGCATTGTGGTGAGTTCTGCGACTAGAGGTCGGCTGAGGAAATCAACGAATCGGTTGGTACTTCCTATTTTATACTTGATGTTGAGGTGGAACTATTGAAAATATGTGGACCACTTATGATGGTGGTCATTCTACAATTTTCCTTGTGTCTGCATGAACTGCAGCAGCTTATGATCAATGTGGACGATTGTCTCCTTCCCGAGAATGTAATTTCTCCACTGGCGGTAGGCTTACACAATGGAGTACATTTCCTTTTCGTAAGTAGGGTACTTACGGATGACATATGATAATGTCTCACTATGATAGGTCACAAGGTGGTCGTGTTGAGTGATGACTGCACCCACATCATAGTCTGAAGCATATTTCTCGATCTCAAAGGGTTGTTGCAGGTCAGGTAATGAAATCATTGGGGTGGATCACAAGAATTGATTCATATCATCGAATGCTTTCTATTAAGACAGGCCCCACAAAAAAATGTCCTTACCACCACCTCTAGTTATTTGGTTGAGGTTCCATGCAATGTGGGAGAATCCCAACACGAACCTTGGATACAAATTTTCAATGCCTAAGAAGCTCTGAAGCTTAGTGAGGCGCATGGTTGAGGCTGGCCAGTCACTAATGACTTGGATATTGGGTGGATCAACATGCACACCATCAGCATCAACAATGTATCCTAGGCATTGGACCCTATCCATGTCAAAGGAGCATTTTTCCAAGTTAGCATATAGCTTGTGCTACTACAGAGTGTACAAAACCTATTGAATATGTTGCAAGTGTTCTGCCCAAGTATTGTTGTAGATGAGGATGTCATCCAGATACACCACCACAAAAGAATTAGTGAAATTCCACAAGATATCATCCATCATCCTTATGAAATTTTTTGGGGCATTTTTCAAACCAAAGGGTATGACCAACCATTCAAAAAGACCTTCTTTTGACTTGAAAGCAATTTTCCATATATCTTTTGGTTCTATTGGGACCTGATGGTAGCCAGACTTTAGATCAATCTTACTGAAGTATTTGTCCCCCTTGAGTTGATCAAGGAGATCGTCTATTCGGGGAATTAGGTACTGGCACCTTACTATGATTTTATTTAGGGCCCGATAATCAATGCAAAGTCATCAAGTCTCGTCTTTCTTCTGTATCAGCATGATTGGGCTTCCACAAGGTGATGATTTGGGTCAAATGTGCCCCTTGTGGAGAAATTCTTGGATCTGATGCCCGATCTCCTCATTTTCTAGTAGAGAGTGGTGATAGACTGGCCCATTGGGTAGCGGTGTGTCAGGGGTCATATCGATGGGATACTTGACCTAACAGTGCAGAGGTACCCCAACAAGTGACGAGAAGATGTATTTATATTCTTCCACGATCTTATACACTTGCTTCTACTGCATGGAGAGGTCAGTTGCGGAGACCATGGATGTGGTTGCAACCTTTCTCTCACTTTGAGAGCGAATCACGAAGAAGAAAAACTTCTCGGTCTGATAAATTACCTTTCTATATTGCTTGGCAAAGATCAAGAAAATATCATTTGGTGGGACTACCTCGAGTATCTTGTACAATTTCCTTTTCAAAGTAATAATAACTCTATGAGGCCTAGACTCATATACAGCATGATGTTTCAATAAATAAGGTTGGCCCAAAATAACATCACAAACTTCAAGGGGAGCAACATCACACAATACCTCATCTTTGAATGGCTTGATGTCGTATGAAAGGTGACATTGTTGGTTGACACGAAGATCACTTCCTTGAGGGAGCCATTCGATGGTGTAGGGCTATGGGTGCAACGTTGTCGGTAAGGTTAGCCACTTGATGACCTCTGTTGAGATGAGGTTATTTTGTCTACTACTATCAATGATGAAGTGCAATGGAGTGTCTTTTACCCACATCTATGAATGAAAGAGGCAATCGCCTTCCTTTGGCTCATCAAGTTCACCGGGATGGATCTTGGTGGTAGAAACAGTGGCACTGGGTTTTGTGTCAATGATTTGTCTCCCCTTTTCTGGTTTTGGCTCAGAGTCGGAACCCGCGCTTGATTCAGAGGCTTTTACCTCTTCCTCCAATGACTACTTTGAGTGGCAATCAATGGTGGTATGCTAGGGGATTTTATGGAAGTTGTTGTTCCTGAGTTTATACTTTAAGGCTTTAAAGTATACCGTCAAGGCATCCGAAAAATAAAGAGAATTAAGGAGTAAGAATCAATTACGAAGGGTAAATCAGAGTTGGTTTCTCAACTGTCTTTGTCTAGCTTCCCATTGTTCTTGGATGTTGATTTCTCTCTCAATAACTACCCATGAACGTTCTAATTCAACTTGGGTAGTTGTTGTTTGCAGGATAGTATTAAATAAGTTCAAAGCAATGCTAGTTTGATCTTGTAGGCCGGGTTCTATGTTAGGTTGTCTATTACTTGGGACAGTCATGAGGATTAAAATTTTATTAAATTATAAAAATTTTTAGAAATTGTTGCTTCAGTTTCATGGGATGAAATAGAAAATGAATTTTGGAACTCAAAATAATAACATAATAACAGAAAAGGTCATTTCCTGTACTTAAAGTAATTTGAGAATATTAAAATAAAAACAAAGAAACATTGTTGGAGAATATGAGGATTTAATCTTGAAAGAATCTCATATCATAACAGAAGAAGGGGAGAAAAGAAAAAATTTCTGATGGAGTATAAGATATAACCATCCAACAGACCTACAGGTCTTGAAACTGCTGATAGCAATCACAGGGGAAAAACTGTAAAGGATTAGATAATCAAATAAATTCAAACTACAATAGAATTTTGAATTAAACTATAGCTGAGCATTCATTAGAAAGACATAGAATAAAATATATTGAAATATATTGAAAACAGAGTGAAGGAACACATAGCTTCAAGGCGACAGAATTCAGAATCTCTTCTACATCATCTATATTATTGTAAATCAAAAAACTTCTAAGACAATCGGCTCCCAAAAAACAAAAGACTTTTCTCAGTCTTGTGAAATTATATTTATACATGATCACCAAACCTTTTTCTCGTTGTTGATTAACTAACTTCCTAAGCCTAACGGTTATATGAATGAGCAATGTCGAACTGTTTACATTTCTATTTTAACTGCTTTATATTCCAATGATGAAAAATATTCAAAATAGAATTTCATGTATGTGTTGATGAACCTCCTCCTTCTGTTTTAAGACAATGAATACATTTGCCCAGAAATTGCACTAAAAGTCTAGGAGCTTCTAGAATATCCTTTGCTTCAAATAAGAAAAAATTTCTCTGCAGTTCTGGTAGACGGTCTTCAATTATATTTCTTGTGAACTTAATAGTTTGTAGCTTTAAGTTAGGCATTACTATTCATTTGTCAATTTGAGTAACATTGATTACCTTTATTGGTGCGATCATACCAGCGTTAATGCACCGGATCCCATCAGAACTCCGCAGTTAAACGTGCTTGGGCCAGAGTAGTATTGGGATGGGTGACCTCCCGGGAAGTCCTGGTGTTGCACCCTTCCCCCTTT
>JASDQU010107798.1:56900-81011 GCA_032191745.1 Picea mariana
GCATGAACTGTAGTGGCTTATGATCAATGTGGATGATTGTCTCCTTCCCGAGAATGTAATTTCTCCACTGGCGGTAGGTTTACACAATGGAGTACATTTCCTTTTCGTAAGTAGGGTACTTACAGATGACATATGATAATGTCTCACTATGATAGGTCACAAGGTGGTCGTGTTGAGTGATGACTGCACCCACATCATAGTCTTAAGCATCTTTCTCGATCTCAAAGGGTTGTTGCAGGTCAGGTAATGAAATCACTGGGGTGGATCACAAGCATTGCTTCATATCATCGAACGCTTTCTATTAAGATAGGCCCCACAAAAAAATTTCCTTACCACGACCTCTAGTTATTTGGTTGAGGTTCCATGCAATATGGGAGAATCCCAACATGAACCTTTGATACAAATTTTCAATGCCTAAGAAGCTTTGAAGCTTAGTGAGGCGCATGGTTGGGGCTGGCCAGTCACTAATGAGTTGGATATTGGGTGGATCAACATGCACACCATCTGCATCAACAATGTATCCTAGGCATTGGACCCTATCCATGTCGAAGGATCGTTTTTCCAAGTTAGCATATAGCTTGTGCTACTGCAGAGTGTACAAAACCTATTGAATATGTTGCAAGTGTTCTGCCCAAGTATTGTTGTAGACGAGGATGTCATCCAGATACACCACCACAAAAGAATTAGTGAAATTCCACAAGATATCGTCCATCGTCCTCATGAAATTTGTTGGGGCATTTTTCAAACCAAAGGGTATGACCAACCATTCAAAAAGACCTTCTTTTGACTTGAAAGCAGTTTTCCATACATCTTTCGGTTCTATTGGGACCTAATGGTAGCCAGACTTCAGATCAATCTTACTGAAGTATTTGTCCCCCTTGAGTTGATCAAGGAGATCGTCTATTTGGGGAATCAGGTACTGGCACCTTACTATGATTTTATTTGGGGCTCGATAATCAATGAAAAGTTGTCAAGTCTCGTCTTTCTTCTGTGCCAGCACGATTGGGAGTCCACAAGGTGATGATTTGGGTCAGATGTGCCCCTTGTGGAGAAATTCTTGGATTTGATGCTTGATCTCCTCATTTTCTAGTAGAGAGTGGTGATAGACTGGCCCATTGGGTAGCGGTGTGTTGGGGGTTAGATCGATGGGATACTTGACCTAATAGTGCAGAGGTACCCCAGCAGGTGACGAGAAGATGTATTTATATTCTTCCATGACCTTATCCACTTGCTTCTGCTACATAGAGAGGTCAGTTGGGGAGAGGTCGGTTGAGGCAACCTTTCTCTCACTTTGAGAGCAAATCACAAAGAAGAAAAACTTTTCAGTCTAAGAAATTACCTTCCTAGATTTCTTGGCAAAGATCAAGGAAATATCACTAGGTGGGACTACCTCGAGTATCATGTACAATTTCCTTTTCAAAGTAATAATAACACTACGAGGCCTAGACTCATATACAGCATGACGTTTCCATAAATAAGGTTGGTCCAAAATAACATCACAAACTTCAAGGGGAGCAACATCACATAATACCTCATCTTTGAATGGCTTGATGTTGTACGAAAGGCGACACTGTTGGTTGACATGAAGATCGCTTTCTTGATGGAGCCATCCGATGGTGTAGGGCTATGGGTGCAATGTTGTCGACAAGGTTAGCCACTTGATGACCTTTGCTGAGATGAGGTTATTTTGGCTACTACTATCAACGATTAAGTGCAATGGAGTGTCTTTTACCCACATCTATGAATGAAAGAGGCAATCGCCTTCCTTTGGCTCATCAAGTTCACCGGGATGGATCTTGGTGGTAGCAACAGTGACACTGGGTTTCGTGCCAATGATTTGTCTCCCCTTTTCTGGTTTTGGCTCAGAGTCAGAACCCGCACTTGATTTAGAGAATTTTACCTCATCTGCCAATGACTACTTTGAGTGGCAATCAACGATGTTATGCCAGGGGATTTTATGGAAGTTGTTGTTCCTGAGTTTATACTTTAAGGCTTTAAAGTATACCGTCAAGGCATCCGAAAAATAAAGAGAATTAAGGAGTAAGAATCAATTGCGAAGGGTAAATCAGAGTTTGTTTCTCAACTGTCTCTGTCTAGCTTCCCATTGTTCTTGGATGTTGATTTCTCTCTCAATAACTACCCATGAACGTTCTAATTCAATTCGGATAGTTGTTGTTTGCAGGATAGTATTAAATAAGTTCAATGCAATGCTAGTTTGATCCTGTAGGTCGGGTTCTATGTTAGGTTGTCTACTACTTGGGACAGTCATGAGGATTAAAATTTTATTAAATTATAAAAAAATTTAGAAATTGTTGCTTCAGTTTCGTGGGATGAAATAGAAAAGGAATTTTGGAACTCAAAATAATAACATAATAACAGAAAACGTCGTTTCCTGTACTTGAAGTAATTTGAGAATATTAAAATAAAAACAAAGAAACATTGTTGGAGAATATGAGGCTTTAATCTTGAAAGAATCTCATATCATAACAGAAGAAGGGGAGAAAAGACAAAATTTCTAATGGAGTATAACATATAACCATCCAACAGACCTACAGGTCTTGAAACTACTGATAGAAATCACAGGGGAAAAACTGTAAAGGATTAGATAATCAAATAAATTCAAACTACAGTAGAATTTTGAATTAAACTATAGTTGATCATTCATTAGAAAGACATGGAATAAAAGATATTGAAAGATATTGAAAACAGAGTGAAGGAACACATAGCTTCAAGGCGACAGAATTCAGAATCTCTTCTGCATCATCTATATTATTGTAAATCAGAAAACTTCTAATACAATCAGCTCCCAAAAAACAAAAGCCTTTTCTTAGTCTTGTGAAATTATATTTATACATGATCACCAAACCTTTTTCCCGTTGTTGATTAACTAACTTCCTAAGCCTAACGGTTACATGAATGAGCAATATCGAACCGTTTACATTTCTATTTTAACTGCTTTATATTCCAATGATGAAAAATATTCAAAATAGAATTTCATGTCTGCTTTGATGAACCTCCTCCTTCTGTTTTAAGACAGCGAATACATTTGCCCAGAAATTGCACTAAAACTCTGGAAGCTTCTGGAATATCCTTTGCTTCAAATAAGAAAAACTTTCTCTACAGTTCTGTCAGACGGTCTTCGATTATCTTTCTCGTGAACTTAATAGTTTGTAGCTTTAAGTTAGGCATTACTATCCATTTGTCAATTTGAGTAACATTGATTACCTTTATTTGTGGAATCTCTGCCTGAATTTCTCCCAGATCTTCTTTAAATCTTAACTGATGCTTGACAATGTTAATTTCTCCGAACAACCTGGGACAATCCTTTTTTCCAATGTTCAATGAAGTTTTCTCTAAAAGGTCAAAAATTCCTTGACAATCGTCATTAACTTCTCTGGTTACTTTCTTGTTTTCTGTGAGGTTTGCTTCCCACACTTTGAGTATTATATCACCTTTAATATGCTCTGAAACAGTTAGCTTTTGAATCTCTCCGACCTCTTCTTTTGTTGAAAAAGCCACTGCTTTTTGAAAGGTTGTTTTGGCTGCTTTCACTTCTCTCTCCTTCTGGAGAATACTCTCCAAAGATTTACTTGCTCCCATAAAGTAATTCTGAATAAACTCAAGCTTAAATAACACTCCCTGTTGCTCTTTTTCTATCTTTGTATGTATTTCCAGCGCTTGGGCTTGGAAGATTTCAAGCTCTACCACTTGATTTTGAATGGAATTAATCTTATCTTGTAATTGTTTATTCATTTCATCTTGCTGTAAGACCTGTGCTTGAATGACCTATATTTTTTGATTTGCTCCCTCTAAGCTTTCTTTCATTTTTTGAATCTCTTGAATGCCATTTAATCTAGCTCGTTCTAGACCCTTTTTTATCTCCCAACTGATATTTATTTCAGTCTCCTTTAATTGACCCTGTAGTTGATCTATCATCTGATCTTTCTGCTCCAACATAGTTGTCAAACTACCCACAGAGTATAAATTCATCGATGCTAAATCTCCCATTTTTCCCGCTATTTCTGTAGTGAATTCTCCCTCTTTAATTTTTTGTCCATCTATAATGATCTTGTGCTTTTTAATCATCATATCTCCTCTTGGATGCATCTCATGTTTTAGGATAGCCTTCCTCTCTTTACTGAAGAAGTAATCAGAGGAAGGAATCTCATCCCTAGAAATGGGCTCAAGGTCACTAACATATAGAGCTCCCTCTTGGGGATTTCCATAAGCATATTGTAATGGAGTCAAAGAAGTAATGGGACTTCCAAGTTTTGTCGATGTTGTTCCTCCTACTTTTTTGGGAAAACTCTCAGGGATTTCCGAGGGTGTTTCCAACTCCTTTCCTTTCCTTGCCTCTGATTTTTCTGTCTGAGGAACTTCTGTTTCTTGTGAAGGCATTTCAATCCCCTTCATTTTTCCCTTTGTATTTGCTTTATCCTGTACATTTGTTTCAAAGCCCGGGGGAGGCCCTTCCTACTTTGGAGGAGGGGTCGTGGATTCACCTTGCAAAATTTTTGGCAAACAACTTCGCCTGTGACTTTGGAAGGACATAAAACCAGTCTGTAAGTTGAGTGATAAGGCCCGTACCCTGTTCAATACCTCCTCATAAGTTTTAACTTCCTGAATATATCATCATAAACAGATTTTTCGTGTTCATAATCTTTCGTATTACAGTGCATCAAATGTTTGCTTACTAATTGATAAGGTTCATGCTTTCTGTGCTCAATATCTACCAGTTTTATTTCTTCTAGTGCTTCAGCTTCCACTTTAGAATGGCCTAGGTTTAGTAATGAAAATTTCCCAACATACACAGGGAAGATTGGCCAGGATTTCTTTTGAGCTGCCTTTAGCTCTATTCCAATACCACCTTTCACTATTTGATGTACTACCTCCCTCAATACCAGTCTGTCCGGGAGGAATTTTGGAAGTGTGTGAGGGGGAATTGAGCATCCATAAACCCTAATGTAAGAGAAGTTTTCATCAACAAACCAGTCGGCTATTGCTTTGAGATTTTCTGAGACTGACTCGGAAATGCAAGGGGGTTCACAGCCATAAAACATTTTATACATTGGAATTATTATAAAATGAAAAATTTCATAAAACGCATTCTTAACATTTTCTTCCCATAGCACAAAGTGATACTCATGAATGGTTTCGGGGCAAGTTATGTTCCAAATCCAATTCATCAGGGGAAAAGGAGTCATGAAGCAAACTGCGTCCATAATGTACGCTGACATGTAAAAGGCCACTGGTTGACCTTTAGATTTTGCAACTTTGTAATTTGAAACTTCTTGAGCTAGGTTATCAGACAAAATCTTACTCTAGTTGAAAGTGTATCCTTCTGAAGCTTCTTCTAAAAAGGGCACCCATTCTGCAGGAAAATGATAGGGATTCTTTTTCCTGAAAAGTCTACATAGCATAATGGCTACATAGACCATGTATTCGTTCAAAGATGTTGTGGCATAAACCCCATGGGTATCAGCCCTAAACTTTGATGGACATATCCACCATTCTCTTATTAAATCGGGATAAGTTCGGTCTGCCTCAGTACACTCCTTCCTTTGAAATTCAGCTAAAAGCTCGACATTATAAGTGTACTTAGGATTTGGTGAGAGTTTATACATTACTTGTATATGTTCTGGCCTGAATGAGCCAACAATGACCCCTTGATCATTTAAAATGCTTCTTGTTGGGATATCAACCTTTTCCAAGGCCCAATTGATCATGTCATTGTATGTCATAAGCTGAGGGTGCGCTGTGATCTTATGAAGCTCTAATTCTGCTACATCCCAGAAGTTATTCTCAAAATCAGTAGGAGAATTCTTGATTTCGTAATCCAGGAATTCAGAGATTTGTGTCCAGGATTTAATTGAGTCGATGGCGTGTGGTGTAGTGTCAGATATGATATCTCCTTCTGGGTTGCACATTTCCTCTGTATCTTCACTCTTCTTTGGTGCTTTCTTTGGTGCCATGACTTTATGTTAGGTGGAAAACCTGTCACAGAAAAGGAGTGTATGAGTTTGGTTGAATGTGTCTTACGCTTGATAGTATGAAACAGAATATGTTGTGAAACACGAACCTTTAAACTCTCTTTTAATTCATTTAACAATGTAGGAATTGACGTAGCTGACAATAATTCAATACATTGAATGCAGTGGATATTTACTAAGATGCGCATTAGTGTCACATATCATCAGTTATCCTTTATTACAGTGGTCGCATTTTGGATTCAAATTTCGGAAAATTTCATTCGATCAGAAACTGAAACATGAACTAACCTAAAAATTTTGATTGTCATTAATCATGCTTCCAAAACATAATTGATTTAGACTAAACACGGATTAGGAGTCGAGACTTCGTGTTTCGGGATTTCGGGGATCGTGTTGACAAAAGGTATGTCATCGACGAATCCCGATTTTCGAAATTGCAAAATGACTAACTTAAGTCTTAAATTTTCATATTAGTGAATTAATTAATCAGAATTAAGGACTAACTTCCAAAATAGGAATAATTCAGTTTAAACACAGATTATGAGTCGGGACTTTGCGTTTTAGGATTTTGGGGATCGTGTTGACAAAAGGTATGTTATCGCTGAATCCTGATTTCTGAAATTGTGATACGATTAACGTAGTCTTTAATAATTAGTAACTTCCATATTTCAAGAAATCGGGGATCGGGATTCCACGATTGGAAATGCATTAAAACATATGTTCTCAGTAAACCCTGAACCCTGAAAAACCTTTAAAAGTTAGTCTTAACTTCTTTAGGATTTAAGCTTTTCGTGATTAAAAAAAAAATAAGCTTTACAGAAAGCGCATCGGGACTTTTATAACATTTTTTATTTTTTGCCTTTTATTATTTGAAGAATAAAGCTTGTCGGGATTTCGGTACCATTCTTTTGGAAATGATAATGAGGGTTATGCTTTATGAAAATCCGAAACCCGAAAAATGAAGGTTTTAGTTTTGAAGATAAAAAACTTAATAAATGTTTCAACAGAAGTCATACCACTTCCCGGTATATTTCTTTGTCTTCCCATTATCCTTCTTTGCTTCCATCTTGGACTGGTTGTCCTGAGGTGTCCCATATTTTCTCTATCCTTTGTTTTACAGGTTGGGGAAGCCATTTCTCTGCTTTTGTTGTGAGGGGTTCCTAGACCCAAACTGTCGCGTCTTTTGTTTCATCTTCTGCTCGATTTTGACGACATATCGATAGGTCGCGCCCAAGGATGAAATGTCCAAAAAATCCAATTATTTATGGATGTGTCTATGCAGAATGTTGTGGTACTTGAGCACCAAATTTATCTTAGAATATTTGATACCCATCTTGGTGCGCAAGGTATGGAAGACATTAGTGAACTCTGGCACTATTTGGTCTCTTTCCTGCCGCAGTGTGGTCCAACTTAAGTACACGTCGTCATAACTTCCAATAGGGTAGTATTGTTCCTTAATAGCATCCTTGAAGAAATCCCAAGTGGTTGAAACTACAAATAATGTGGATCACTCTATTTCCTTTTTCTCACAAAAATTCTCCCACCAATCTGTGACATGGGGGAGGACCTTAAGAAGCACAAATGTAATATTTTCTCTATCGGAAAAGTTATGGACATAAAAATACCCTTCTAGAAGGTTTAACCATTTATCTATGGAATCCACATGTATTTGAACTTAAAATATAGGAATATCAAAATTGATTTGTACCTTGAAGGGAGTTGTGCCTCCGCTTGAGGTGGATGTGTCACTTGTCAGCAATCGTCGAAGGATTTGTGCAAATTTGTCCATCATCTCGTTCCTCTGTCACTCAAGGGATTCCTCGAGCAACATTTTGAAATGATATCGTGTCTCGTCGTCTTTATTTTCACCTACCATGGGTAGTTTCTTGGGCGTGTGAGAGAATTTTTCCTCAATAGAAACAAGCTCGAGACCCAACTCTCTATACCCTGACCACATTGGGGACATGTATTAAAAAAAATGACAAGGAGCAGACTATTATGATACCACTGATCCATATTTATGAGCAGAAAGAAATGAAACCACATATTTATAATATTAACATAGAGACATAGTGAAGAATAACAAAGATACAGTAAAAATTATCTTCTATTAAATAAGAAATATGTTGAAAACTGTACAATGCAAACTGAAAACAAGCTTGCTGGAATGGTGGCAGCTTATCTCTAAGAAGAGATGTGATGGCTACGCTCATTCTCAAGATGATGAGTACAATGAGGATCTGAAGACCATTTTAAAATAAACTGAAATTCCAAAACCCTAGACATCCCAAAACCTAACCCTAGGAGATGAAGCGCCAAAAGTCATGTGGGCCCCGTTAGGGTAAGTTAGTGCATCAACTTCCCAGGGTCGTAACATTTGCATACGATCTCCGTTTAGGATGAATGATAGCTCATTGGAAAGGTATTGATGAGTAGATTCATTTAGGGGGATAAATTTAAGCCTTTGGATATCGTTGAGGTGCCTGATCATGAAAATTCATCGTTTATACCCTAAAAATGGCCCTGAAAGTTGAGGAATCGAAAAACTACTAAAAACAGTAAGTTTCCAAAAAAATGTTTTGAGCTAGTTGGACAAGCTAGGTGGCCACTGAGATCCTCCTAGATCAAAATAGGTACAACACAGTATTCAAAACACAATCCATCAGTGGTAATAATATCACAAGAAATAGGCACTAAGAAAACAACAGGGGCACCATCTAAGGTTGGCACATCTAGAGCCCAAGAAACAGGGCCAAAGACATTCCAACATCAGGGTTAAAATGGGAAGTAGGTATCAGTAATAGAAATAGGTATGAATTGCTATCTTATGAAGAAATTGATCCAGTTAATGAAATAGTGAGCACTTTTCCAAATAGTGACAACCCTAATATTAGGAGTCCAGGAAAAGAGATTAACCCTAAATTCATCTAGTGACCTAAGGTTGGGAGTTTCAATCCTAATCATGTAGAGTATCTCCCACTTCCTTCAATTATGGTTGCATTAAATTTATATTTTGGATTGGACTACCAAATCCCTTATGAAGAAGATGAAAGAATAGATGATGATAGAGAAGAGATAGTAATATAATGGAAAACTCAAAGAAGACTTGGAAAAAAACCTGCAAAAGACAAAAGAGAAGAAGTGGAAGAGAAATAAATAGAGTTGGGACAACAACATACCCTCTAGAATCTATTGGGAAAAAGAATCACAAGAAATCAAAGTGGAACAAATACATCGAGAGGTGGATTCCAAAAACCTATGAGTAAGTAATGAATATAGTCTCCTACAATTGTATGGATTAGGGAGCAAAGAAAAAGTGGAATCAACAATGGTTTTGGTCAAAAAGGAAAATCCCTCAATCCTCCTAATCTATGAGACAAAAATAGACAAGGTAGAAGTTGTACTAAGATGTGGAAAATTTTGGGAAAATGGTGAAGGATTGACAGTTAGTGTAGAGGTTCCTTAGCAGGATTATGCATTATATGGAATGATGTTGTCTAGAGGATAACCCATACTTAGAAATCGTAACATTGGATATTTACCCATCTCAAAAATCGACATATAGGTGAGGAGATAAATGTGATCAATGTATGCATGATTTTCTTATATTCTGAAAAAGAGGAGTGTTGGGATTCTTTAATAAACTTGAAAGGGATGATTCATTGGCATAATTGCATAGTGGTAGGGGACTTTAATACTACATTTGTTCAAAAGGAGAAAAGGCGAGGGAGTATAGTGCAAGATCCATTTAGAGAAAGGATGGAAGATTTTATTTTTGTATGGGATTTAGTAGATGTAAAACCTCATAAAGGAAAATACACTTGGTCGAACAAGAAGATTGGTCCTAGGAATATAGCTAACAGGATAAAAAATTTCTTGATCCAAATTACTTTCTTGGAGAGTGATTTTGCATCCTCTTCTATAATCATCCTATGGGAAGCATCATATCATAAACCAATTCCGTTGATGCTCAAGGAGGTGCCCGATTATGGCCCAATTCCTTTCCATTTCAACCCCCTTTGTCTATAGGATAAAGTGGAGAATGAAATTATAAAGTGAAACTAGTGTAATTGGGTGGTTAGTTCCACGATCCATATATGGGAGAAAAAGATAAAAGATAGTAAGAAAGTGCTCAAGGAATGGGTAAAAAAATCAAATCTTCTCCAGAATATGAAGTTCAATCTTACAGGGAGAAGTTAGAAAGAATACATAATCAAATTGAGCTTAATTGAGCCACTCAAATATGGTAATGGAAGAAACAGAGGCATTCCAAGGGTGTGAAAAAGATATTTGTAATGAATAAATGAGTTGGAGATTGAAATCTAGGATTTTATGGCTTGAGGCAAGGGATAAGAATATTGCTTACTTTCATAAACAATCGAGAGCTAGATTATGGAGGAACAATGTTAAAGAGATCAATATTGTCTATGGGGATACCCTCAATACTTTTGATAAAATTAAGGAAGCAACTTATCTCCACTTTAAATATCTATATAATGAAAAGGAAGGAGTGGAGCCAGTGGTTACTACTCCAATGTTGACTAATATACCAACAACCATTTCCATGGAAGAAAATGAAAATATTATGTAGAGTGTATCATAAAAAGAAATATCAGTTGCGATTTGGGAGCTAGAACCCGACCTAAGCCTCTGGGCTAGATGGATTTAATATCCATTTTTATAGGGTCTGTTGGAACACAATCAAATACGATTTAGTGAGAATGATACAGTATGTTAAAAAATCTTTTAGAATGGGAGGAGCCACAACTTCAGCATTTTTATCCCTCATAACTAAAGAAGAAAACCCAACATCTTTTTCTAGGTTCAAATCGATCTCTTTGTGCGACGAATCACACAAAATAATAAGAAAAATTATAGCAGCTAGGCTTGAAATTTTCTCCCCAAAATTATATCAATGAATCAATGTGGTTTTATGGTGAAAAGGAAAATCACAGATAATATAATTCCAGTACAAGAAGCAATATGTATGAGAAAAAATAAATGGGATAAATGAATGATAGTCAAGATTGACATGGCCAATGCATTTGATCGGATTAAAGACTCTTTTATCATTAATATTCTTCATCAATTTCAATTCAATGATGATTTCATTCAGTGGATATATGCTTGTATTAGTAATCCTTGGATATCTCCCTTGGTTAATGGGCACCCAACTAGTTTTTTCAATACAAGTATAGGACTGAGACAAGGTTTCCCCCTATCTCCACTATTGTACATAATTAGGGAAGAATCATTAAGCAGGAAATTGGAATGTGATTGGGCTAATGGTTTTTTGCTTGGAATTTGAATAGTTAGAGGATTGAAAAGAATCAACTACTCCCAGTTTGCAGATGATGCTCTTCTCTTGGGAGGAGCTTCAGTCATAATAGCTAAAAGGTTCAAAGAAAATTTGGACTTGTTTAGTCAGCATCTGGAGGCTTAATCAATCATCTCAAAATCCAAATATACACCTAGAATATAAGCCAAAATGCCCTTGCAATTGTGTCTAATATTTATCATTTTCCCTATAAGGTTGATTATAATTCTTTTACATATCTAGGAATGCCTATTTGTCTTCATTATGCTACTTCTAACATGTGGTAGAAAATCTTAAACCAAAAGAAAGTCAAAATTTGTGAAATGGGGAGCTCATTGGCTAAATCCAATAGGGTTAATTACACACATCAAAGCAGTGTTATCTGCTCTCCCTGTCTTCTAATATTCATCTCTCTTAGCTCACGTAGGTGTTCAACAACAAATAGTAAGGGAGATTCGAAAATTTTTGTGGAAAGGTGGAAAATACAATAATAAGAGATTTCATCTAATCAGTTGGTCCATAGTGCATGCCCCTAAAATGCATGGAGGTTTGGGGATTCTTTATCATGGATTGATGAACATAGCCTTGGGGGATAAGATCCTATGGAGAATGGTTATTGGGAAATATAAATGGTGGAAAAAGGTCTCTCAAGAAATATTTTGTCGAACCTAGAAAAATATGTTTGGATGTGCTTCCTATAGCCAAGAATGGATCCCCGGTATAGAAATTGGTTTATGCATCAATACCCATAATTCAATTAGATCTCACGTGGGTTCCAAGAAATTGGTTTTCAATAGATATTTGGAATGAAAATATAATTGGGAATCATCCCTCGGTCCATATATAGTAATTGGCTCCACTGAATTTTTGGTTGGCTTCTCTTGGACTCAAAACCATTGCTAATATATCTACTTGAAACACCAATGGTTGGTGTAATGGATGGAACTTTGGAGAAATTTCCTCCAAGGCTAACACCTTTAGTTCAAAAAATGGAAGTCCTTTTGAGTGGGTGCGCACCAAAAAGTTGATAAACTTGTGATCAATGAGGTTGGGGATCAGCATAATATACAGTAAAGAAGGGATATGATTTACAGCTAGCCAATGAAACTATTCCCCCTAAATCCTCAATATGGAAAAAAAATTGGCAAATGATGATATCCCTAAAATAAACTCATTATGTTGGGCTTTATCTCATGCGAGAATTTTAACAGCACAAAGCTTTTTAAAAGAGGGATCCAAGGACCTTCAAGATGCGCTCTATTCTTGGAAAATGTAGAAACTATACCTCACTTATTTTGGAAGTGTAGCTATATTGCAACACTTTGGAAAAATGATTTGAAAAGACTTGAGAATCACTTTTACAGGCCATCGATGTCAAAATCTTTTTTTGGGAAGTGGGGTTTCACATACAAGGGGTTCTTCTAGAACAAAACTCAACTTAAACAAATATGGATAGTTCTTCCAAAGTATATATGCTAGATGACATGTCTAGCTATAAATAGAGCAATATTTAGGCAAGAAAGATTTCCTATGGAAGTTGTATTCAGTAAAGTGATAACCCTCCTTGTTGATAATTTTAATGTCAAAGACTTTATAATCCCACCCAACCAACAGTTGGAAAGAGCAGAAGACGCCTAGTTGGCCCAGTTCAAATTTCAAGCAAAAATTACCCAAAATGAAGTAAAAGTCATCCATATGCAGATAACATGGAAATTACATATGACGAATGGGGAATTCCTCAGTTGGAGAGAAGAACAAATGGTCTCTATTAACTTTTCTTATACATCCTCAAAGTGGAACCCAGGGGTGGAAAGTGCCAAGGGGGGTCATTTATGACCCAAGAGGAACAATTCAAGTAACGTACTCATGGGGTCTGGGTCTTTTGTCTAATAACTTGGCAGAGACTTATGGTTTATATCAAGGACTCAAAGTCACCCAAGGAAATAAAGTGTAGAAGGTAATTTTTGTGGAGATTCCCTTCTCCTCATTTTCCACATGATTAAAGGCACAGTTTCGATGGAAAAAAAGTTGGCCTCGGTCTTATGTTGAATCCACTAATTAGCCACTAAATTATTGCAATTCATTTATTATCATATCTTAAGAGAGAATAAAGAGGAAGCAAATCGATTAATGAATCAAGCAACAGAAAAAGAGTTGGGAACTCTGGTTATTAACAATGAGGTCACATGGGATCCTTTGTCATAGGATTCGAAATAAACCTTGAATATTTGAAGGATAGACTTATTGTTATATAGGTTTTGAGGAATTCAATCAAGAGGGGGTTGAGCATGATGCGACCTCCCACGGGAACGAGTCCCATTTTTCTCAAATTGTTTTGAGTACAGGAATATTTGCAGAAGGAGGGTAGGTGTGCAAGAGGTATTTTTATCCCCAGATCATAGTGAAATCAGTAGGTAATAATTTTATGCCTAGTCTCGGTGACAAGGATGATAAAAAGGCCAAATCTATAGAAAAGAAAGATGGGAGTTCTCATGGTTGTGAAGGAAAATGAATTTAGGAAATGTATTTCAAAATTGTAAAACTTTTAGGAGTATTTTGTAAGTATTATACTTATCAGCATAATTTTTTTGTAATCCATGTTGAGAACCCATTTGAATTAGAAGAAGAATTAAATAAGATGATTTTTAGTAGTGTTTTGGGATACTCATCTATGACTATTTTTGTACTATCAATTGCCAAATTTTTGGTAGACTTTTAATATAAAATATCTAAGTTTCAGTTTTTAAAAAATGACAAGAATTGAGGGAGAATTTCATATGCATATTGCTCATCAAATTCTTTGTTGTTTCAATCTTTTTTTGGATAAGAGGAATTACCTAGAAAAATCACACTTTTTTATATTTGATAGAAATTGATGTTTCCTTAGTTAGTGTATCCAACCCCTAATTCATATGTACAACATGATCTTCCAAAGTAGAAATAAATATCAAAATGTAATTGAGATAAACTATGACAAATGAATTTATGAATGGGTGCAACACATCATTTACTATATACATAGAATTAGTTGTTGCATTACTCAAACTAAAAGACATTACTAACCTTTTGTACAAAATGTCCTTCATATTGAAGGTGGTCTTTGAAGTATCTTCTTCCTTGATCTAAACTTGATGATATCTAGATTTAGATCCAACTTAGTTAAGTACCTCGTATGATATAGTTTATCTAAGAATTCATTGTTCCAAAGAAAATGGTACCAATTCTTGAGAGTGATATTGTTTAGAGCTCTATAGTAAATGCACGTTATTCAAGTCTCATCCTTATTTGGTACTAAAATAATAGGGGAAACAAATGGTAAGGTACTTGGTATTGTGACTCTGTGCACTAACAACTCATGTAACTACTTCTTGTCTTCATCAAACTCTATCATGGATTGTTTGTACAGTCCTATGATTGGTAAATGAGACTTTGGTAGTAAATGTAACCCATAGTCCACTTTCATATTGAGTTATGCCTTTTGGTTAAGGTAACACTTCTTTATAATATTCTAAGAGTTCTTCCAATGAATGCCTCTACTCTTTTGTACATCTTTCCAAGCATACCTTCACACTCACTAGTTCAATGTCTCCATGGTTCTATCTCAAGAAGATAATAACATACTTCTTGCTTGAGCTAATCAATATATTAGATTGATGAGAAATCACTAAATCTTGAACTTTCATTTATTTGGATTGATCATAAAAAATTTACCATCCTTGGTTAGGTGGTATTGGTTTTCATGAAAATGGCATCCCTCGAATCCATGTAGGGACTATAAAACACTAAATTTTAGAGACCAAGAGACAATGCATTGGCTTTTATTTCGTCAATGAAATTTGTATTAATGGAAAATCTAGCTTACACCACTTGGAAATATTTAAATATGCATCCTTAGACCAAAAATATTGAAATGGTCACAATGGTTGTTAGGGTCCTTGCACACATGCTTTATATGTTTTACATGATCTTCAGGTTTCTCATGATATTCAGCGTACTCCAAAAAGGGGTCGAAATTTTTCTCAAGAGTGACCATAAGTAAGGTTATACTCATAGAAATCTCAGCTACTTGAGCTTCCAACTTGGGAAATCTCAACTCCTATTCTTCTATGTGTCTTTTCATGTTTTCATTTTACATATTTAAGGCTAGGACTACTTATTTACCCTTCTTGTGTTGATCTCTAGATACATAAGGTGCAACACTTCCTTCGATTTAGGCTTTCTGGGCTAGGTGAGAATATACCTTGCTCAAACTATACAAAATCCTAAATAAAACAATGTTTGCATGAATATGATCTATGCACCACCTTGGATATTCCAATATTCTACTTGCTATAAAATATCTTAAACTACATATATTATAGTAAGACTATGATTCATTGTAGAACTATTCTTTTTGTATTTTATTGATTTAATAGTAAACAAAACACATCATATAGAATCTTTAAGTACTAAGACATAAAATCTAAAATGTTTAGACCTAGACAAAGCCGCATGTTATGTGTAAAACCCCTTACTAACCCCTAGATATTGAGCTATTACATTTATAGTGTTATAATTGTATGTTCATTGTACCACTTCATTATAATTGTACCCTAAACACACACACCCACACCAAGGAGGCCTAGTCTTAGGATCATCTTATCTTGTCTCATTTTGTATTTTGAATTGGATATATTGTAAATAGATTTTTACCCTTGAAATGGATTGTATGCATTGACTTTTTATCATTTTTAAGGCTTTGGATCATAACATTTGGTATCAGGGCATCGATCCTAGGGTTTCTCTTCTTCAAGCGATTTTTTTGGTTTAGATTCAGACAATGAAATTTGGAGGTTACTTAGATGACATGTCAAGGTACATGTGGTAAACGTTTTAGCTTCCGGGTCATAATAATTTCATAGATATAGCCTCTGAAAGATAGGGTTTTTGACTCATCCTGAATTCAATTTTAAACTAGTCATCTTGGGATTTCCACTATAAAAAAAAATTCAGGGAGGTTTCATAGAATGAAACTTTGTGGAGACTAAGGAGACATCTTGGTATAGGTGGTTCAAATTTCATAATTAGGTATCAAATATTGGACATTTGGCATTCTGTATAATTTCTCTTTCCAGGAAATTCCAAAAATCAACAAGGTTTGGGAAAGTTACCATAACTTTCACTTGGCACGTAAAATTTTCACCAGACTTGTGGCATTGCAGAGAAGACATATTAGAGTAATAAAAGTTGAAATTTCAGACTCAGAAGGGCTGAAATTTCAAAAATATATCAGAAGGAAGGTTGGTCAAGAGGATAGACTCCAAATTAAGGGTTTGAAAGGTATGTAACTTACAATTGGCATAACTTTTTATTGGAAGATCTGTTTTTGGTGATTCAAAAGTTGTGATAAAGAGGAAAAAGAGGATAATTATTATTTTCTCACATGGATCCAAATTATCCTCCAAAATTTTCTTCACCCACTAAACCTCCATAGAGCTCAACCATGACTCAATATGAAATCCAAAAGATTTAGCACCAAATGGAAAAGAAGATCACTAAAATAGGGAACAAATGGAAAAGAAGATAATTTAAAAAAAGGAAGAGATGAAAAGAAATATGGAACAAATGGAACATAAGATGGATGAAAATAAGAATGACATGAAAAATAAGATGGATGGAAATAAAGAAGAAATACAAAAATCCATGAAGGAATTGCAAAATTCCATGTCTTCCATGATCTTTCATGCTCTAGATGAGAGACTCCCTAAAGTAGATATCAAAATGCAAGGAACTCATGAAAATAAAGGTAGT
This sequence comes from Picea mariana, assembly GCA_032191745.1. Classification (NCBI taxonomy): domain Eukaryota; kingdom Viridiplantae; phylum Streptophyta; class Pinopsida; order Pinales; family Pinaceae; genus Picea; species Picea mariana. Next base: position 73,998 of record JASDQU010107798.1, read on the forward strand.
ATTCATGTTGAAAAACCTATAAATAATAAGCAATTTTCAAGTGGATTTCACTATAATAGTGTAGTTAATTATGTTGGGGGTCCTAAATTCAACTTTCTCAATATTGAATTAAATAAGTTTAATGGAACAAAGGTATTTAACTAGCTGAACCAAATAGAGCAATATTTTGAAATGCATAATATTGTAGATGATAAGAAAATGATTCACATAACAACTTTGAATTTTGAGATAAAACTATATCAATGGTATCGATGGGTATTTAAAAGGAAGCCCCGTTTTTATCATTATACTTGGGGTTTATTTACAAGAGAATTAGAATCACGATATCAGAAAGTTTGGGAACATGACTGCTTTAGTCAATTAACAAGAATCAAGCACTTAAGTGATATTGAAAATTATAATTCATAATTTTAGGTATTGGCCACAAGGGTGGATGACATAAGTGATGAACATTTGTTGGAAGCTTACATGGGTGGATTAAAATAAGACATTAAACATGATATTTTCTTAAGGCATCATGCAAATATTTTGGAAGCTATGCAATTTTCTCATATTCAAGACAATAATAAAGTTGCACACAAGTCTACCATTGGAGAATACACATGAAGCAAAGATTGTTTTTTCGTTCATAAGACAACCGTGCCTCAATCGACAAGGTTGAAACCTCAACAAATGCATGAAAGTAGACCAAAGGGACTATGTTTTAATTATGACAAGAAGTATTGTAAAGGGCATAAATGCACTGAGAAAAAATTATTCTACAAAGACTGTGAAGAGGAAGAAGATGAGGAAGTGTACCACCTAACATTAGGCCTTACAAGTATCCATATGCACAAAAGAGTGAGATTGAGCGTATAATCAAAGAAATGTTAAAGGATGAAATAATTCAACCTAGCCAAATTTATTTCTCTTCACTAGTGATGATGGTTACAAAAAAGGATGGTTCATGGGGTATGTGTCCATATTATAGATAGCTCAACAAAATGACCATCAAAGATATGTTTCCTAATCCTGTCATTGATGAATTATTAGATTAATTTCATGGAGAAAAATTCTTTACTAAGTTGGATCTTTGTTCTAGATATCATCAAATCATAATGGGGCAGGAAGACATTCTCAAAACCGCTTTTAGAACACATGAAGGTCATTATGAGTGTTTGGTTATGCCATTTGGACCATCAACATTTCAAACCTTGATGAATTATATTTTCAATCCCTTCCTTAGAAAATTTATGCTAGAATTTTTTGATGACATACTAATCTACAAAAAATATTGGGAAGAGCTTGTACAACATGTTGATGGAGTATTACAATTATTAGAAGAGAAAAAACTTTATGCAAAGCCTTCCAAGTGTGCCTTTGGGGTTCAAGAAGTGGAATATTTGAGTCATATTGTATCTCATGAAGGTGTAAAAGTGGAACCTAAATAAATTAAATTTATGAGGGAATGGACAATTCCCAAAGCCTTGAAGAAACTTAGAGGATTCTTAGGATTGATAGGCTATTACCACAAGTTTGTCAAGAACTATGGTCAAATAGCAGCACCTCTAACGACATTATTAAAGAAGGAAGCATTTTCTTTGATTCGAAAATCCTTAGATTTCAATTAGTTCTTAAACAGACACTAAACATCCTACCATATTTGGGAAATGAAGATTGTTATGACTATTTGCAAAATATCATGTGAAAACGCTTATTTATCCATAAACTTCATCAATTGATAATAAATTGTGGAAATAATGAGTGCCAAAATAAAGATAAATAGAGACAGAAAATAACAAATCTCATTACATAGTTTGATAACGAAGTTCACCCATCTTGGGCTACTTCCAAACAGTGAGACTGCTCTATTAATGCTCAAATGCCAAAATTACAATGAATGGACTTACAAATACAAAAAAAATTAAGACACCCTTCAATTATGCTCTTCAATCCTAGAAACAGAGGTTACTGTTGAATTCCTCACGAAATTCTAAGAAAAATGAGTATAAACTTGACTATGTTCTGAACATGGGTTTAAAGACCCCCTTTTGCACGCATAACGAAGCTATGGGTCTCATAGATGACAAACTAGACTAAGATCTTGGTACACATCAATTTAGCATAGAACTAACATCACCATCAAATTCCTCTCAAAATTCTAAGAAAAATGACTATAAATGCACTATACTTTTCTCAAATAACTCAATAGCACGTAAAAAGAGACAAATCCAAAATAGGAACACCTCTTGCACACAAAATGAGGCAACTCTTAACTTGGAATGAAAATCTATACAATTTTCCCCCTCTTTGGCATGCATTTCCATGTGTCATACTTGGTACAGGCACATGAGTTTATATAGGGTTAGGTCGACCTAACCGATCCCCTATATACCCCAATGCATAACAAAAACTTTAACACAAATCATTTGGTTGTTTTAACAAACCGGTCCATGTGGCACAATGGTAGGAATATTGTATTATTTCGTTGGAATATTCTTTGTTATATTCTCCCTGAGGTCATGGTTTTGATTCCCATTCAACCCAATCAATTTTTATTCCCTTAGACATTATTGGCCAATCAGAGAGTGTCATGTGGCACTCTCTGGTTGGTCCACCTGTTGCACAATCAGTTGCCACCTATCTTCCATGTCACCAACTAGTTGTACCTATATGAATATGCCACATCACTTCCAACTATACCTTCCATGTCATCATATGGATGACACGTGGCACATTTTTACTAGTCCACATGTGTGCCAAAAATGAGTGACATGTGGCAGCCTCTCATGCTACCACGTTAGCTTTCTGATGTCTGTTAAGTGGAAAATATCTCTATGGCATGGGGTAAACCACAACAGATGGAAATGATTGCAGAAATCAACTTTAATCTCAAGTATTCTATATAAACAAATATGCTAACAAGACAAGATAAAGAGCCTACCTCGCTTAGACGTTCGATGAAGTCCATTGTTGAGCACTTGACTCAAAGCAATACACCTGCAACTTATCCTCAACAACCAAGATACACAAGAATATGGTGATAATATATAAAGTTAGCAAATTCAATAGCATAATCCATCAATATTCATAACAAATATGCCCATGGAATAACAATTCAAATATTTGCAAGACATTAATTGGACGAGAAAAGGGTATTTCTATTAAAATGTAATCAACAAAAGTGTATGAATGACAAACTTTCGTGTCGGCAGGTTCGGAACCGAGAAACTAAGTCCCTTCTAGTTGGGCCTCCACCACTTCAATCCTCCACCAAAGGCAAGCTCATATAAGAGAGACAATGAGGTTCTCCATCAAGTAGGGAAGAGCTTGGGGGCTGAACAATGTGTTCAGACTTAAAAGGATAAAGGGATGCAGACTCAAAATGAAGTGAGTAATTTATCCAAAGTAACTTTGCTCTCAAATTTGAATTATTCTCCTATTTTCCACAGCTTGGATATGGCCCATTTATAGCCTTCAAATGAAACTGAAGGGCCGAGTCAGAGCGTTTCCAATATATGGAAGGTCATGGATCATGGATCTCGTGACGTGACATGGAAACCTGACACCATTTTTTAATTTTGGGCACAAAAACCTGATGTACGTGGGATGTAATGGTGCAACCTACGTATACGCATGTTGTATAATAGTTAAGGTGCGTATATGTGGAAAAATATTATTTTTAGCTCTGGTAACTGCAAAAAGGGACTTAAGTCTTCATGGGGAAATGTAAAAGGCCTTCTGAGCAAATTTACATAGGGTGAGGAAAATCTTGCTATAACAACATCATCATGATGTCACCCTGTCATATGTATGGATGGCCATGTGGCAGCCTGTGGCCTTGCCACATGGCATCCCCAATTTTCCTTCTACCTTATTTTCTTGAAAACTTCAAATGACCATAACTTTCTCATACGACGTTTGTTTGAGGCAATTCACGTGTCGTTGAAAAGCTCTCATCAGGCTCTATGAAATGAAGTCATTTTCATTGTCATTTGAGAATATCATTTTTTTAGCGTTCTAGATCCTCCTGGATCACACCTTCCCTCTAAAGAAATTTTGCTCCTCCAAAAGTATGGATCCTTCAGCAACTTATGATAAATCTTTCTTCACTCTTCCACCTTGTTGAAATACACTTCATGGATTATTCAGTAACTTAGTGATGATAAGACCTTTTCACTCTTCCACTTTGTTGAAATTCTCTTTGATTGATATCCATCTTGGAATTGATCTTTTCCTTGGATCTTCATCTTGGATACAGATTTGATCTCCTTCTTGAACTTCCAAAAGCTCAAGGAAACCAATATAGATCAATGTACTTTTTTTTTCTTCTCTAGAACATGGCTCTGACTCTAGATCTTAGCAACAGCTCTGACTCTGGCTCCTAGCAACAGCTCTAACTCTAGCTTTGGCTCACTGCTACTGGATCTAGTTCGTGGCTATGGCTTTAGCTCTGTCTCATGGAAATTGGCTATGGTTACTAGCTATATCTCTAGCTCTGGTTTCTAGCTCATTGATTCCTTCATTACATAAGTCTGCTCACTAATTCTCTGCTTCACAATATCCAGATCTGAATCATGAAATCAACATTCACTCCCATATCCTTCTCTCTTTCGTGAATATAGTCCATCTCGACAATCATTAGGCCAATCTGAATGTTGGTTTATGCCTCACCCATTTTGGCTTATTGTTCCTATACTGCTTAATGTATCTGTAGGAGTCTCTGGATGAGCTTCCTATTCATTTCTTCTATCCTGCCCTGAAATAAAAATCTAAACATGTTTCTACAATTGTTTGACTTGCTTCTATACAAGGTATACATATTACTTGAGCATGGCATTCACATATGAACATTAATGTTCAGAGACCTAAGAAAGCGATATAAAGGTATGTCACTCATTCCTTCCTGATAGTAGATTCGATGATTACAACTTAAAGAAAGAGTCATATCATGTCATGTTTTGTTCTAGATCCAGGTGGATCTAGGGAGATATGTTAGTGTCTGCATATACCAATTTATCCTATAACAAAATTGGCGACTCGACTGGGGATACAATTCGTTTTTGTGGTTTTTTGTTGGCCATTTGCTCTTGGTCTACTTTTTTCATTGCCAATCCGTCTCTGAGTCTGTAGGAGACCCTTATAGACTCTTTGGACCTAGAAGTTCACTCAAAGTTTTTGTCCCTTTTCCAAATTTTCATAATTTACAAACCTTCTCGCACTGTACCTCTCTCTAGCCTGCGATAACTTTTCATTTTCACACCCCACTGTTCAGTCCAGTGCGACATTCTCGCACCTTGCCAGTGTCTAGACTGCGAGAATGCCTCATTCTCGCACTGTGCTCTACTACTAGGCTGCAAATCCATTTGTAAAAGTTTTGGATCAGGCCTTCTTTTCTTCTTGATGTCCAGATTGGTTTGTTCACCTGGGAAGAACTTCTTTTGCCAGTGTTTGACTGTTTCTCGACTTCAAATCTTGTGGTTGATTAGTTTTCGGAGATTGAAAACTCTTCTTCATCATTTTTTACCAGTTTTTACTTCTTGGCCTTTTACCAACGAGGGTATAATCTTGGATTCTGAGATCTGAGTGCTTGTTTGGTCATAAGTCTTTGATCAGATTAAAAGTTGGGATTATTATTTTCATAGGTTGTTTGCTGCTTGGAAAAGTTCTTTGTCCATACACATTTGAAGAGACTTTTTCTTGTCGATTTTTATTTTTATCTACATTAAAAGATTTGATTTGGGCATTTATTGAGTATTTTATTTTCATAGGTTGCTTGCTTCTTGGAAAAGTTCTTTGTCCATACACATTTGAAGAGACTTTTTCTTGTCGATTTTTATTTTTATCTACATTAAAATATTTGATTTGGGCATTTATTGAGTATTTTATTTTCATTGGTTGCTTACCTTTTCTTAGTTCCATCCCTATTTTTGGTTTCTAAAACATTAAAAAAAAAAAGTCTTTTTCTTTTAAGCAATCATTTCAAAAATATTGGCGTTAAAACATTGAAAGAAAACGAATAGTGAATTTACATTGTTCGTGATTGTTTGGTACTACATTTGAAAAGTGAATTGTACATCGTAGTTATCATTGTTCCGGAAAACTTATTTTTTCCTGTTGTAGATAGAATTCATCGAACGAAAATTTTGTATCATTCATATCTATTTACGCACTGTTGGGTATAAGTCTTACACAACACCGGTTTCATTCCCATCTCCCTCTTGAGTAACAATAACCTTTAATAATACTGCACAATTTTAAAATACAACTAGTAACATTTTCTAGGGCTCTTTTACACCAACATTAGCTAGGTTAGAGCTTTGGAATAGGCAGTGAGACACACTCTCCAAAGCACGAAACACACAATAGTATCTTGTGATAGGGAGTGTCAAATTCCATCTGCAGCATTTTTTCTTGGGAAGCCCTTCTCACACAAGGGTCAAACCTGAGGTCGCATTGAGATTGACAGAGTTACTCGCCCTACTTTGTTGATCTTAGTGTAGAGATTGCACGTATTACGGGGGTCGCTTGAAGGTATACCCACAATGTTGAGTGGAAGACTCTCAAGTTGATTTCAGGCTAGATACCCTGCCCTTGCGTGTGGATCAGACTATTGATTGTTTCTCCATGCATCATTGTTGTTTGTGGTAACCTTAGTAGCCTATCTTCTTAGGGTCTTACACAAGGTGACTGTGGAGGGGCAAGTCTCCACGGTACCTGGAATCGACGTTGGTCAGACTCACTTGGGATCCTTGGAGGGTATACCAACGATTATGTGTGGGAGCTTGCACAAGGGTGTAAGTCCGCTAAGAAGGTCGTCAACGTAACTTTTCCACCCCCACCTAGCCCCTTCTTGTCTCAATGTTGCGACGTTGGATTTCATCACCAACTAGTGACTTCGGAATTGGAAGGTCCTGTTTGCTTAGTTTTGATTCCTAGATTTTACTAGCGCATGCTATTTCTTTACCTAAGTTGGCCATAGAATTTATTTCGTAAGATTTTAACTCAATCACAATTGACCCTCCACGTCGTTCA